>VUQJ01031621.1:0-14770 GCA_015108635.1 Andinoacara biseriatus | reverse complement strand
CTACTCAGTAAAGAGACTGTCCGGTTTAAAGGCCACTTAAAATCAGATTTTACAGAAAGTTATCGACTCAATTCAAAATTAAAGATTGTATTTTTTTCTTTTAACAACAGAATTCCTATACAGACTTTTCCAAACTGGCTCCGACCGCATAGATTAATAGCAGATGTGGAGGATGAGGAGAGCTAAGGGAAGGAGGGCAACTGAAATTTGGACTGATGAACCCCAAACTGATATTTTTTAACCACTGAAACTGAGAACTCAATTTCATTAAAACGGGGTTAATAAGTCCTTTTTCCCGGGGCAGGGAGGGGGGACAGGGCACATCCAGCTGGGTGAACTATGGAGGCATCGCAGCTCTACGCAGCCACCTCTGCAGCCTCGGCTTCAGCAAAGGGAGCGGGATCTACTGCTGCCGTACCAGTGCTTTCTGCTACCGGTGCCTCTGCAGCTGCTTCCAGAACCACCTGTGCTTCTGCAGGTGGAGCGGCTTCTTCTGTCTCTGCTGCCTCAGTAACAACCACCTCAGAGACCACAGCGGATTCTGCTTCTTCGGACGCAGCTTCCACATCAGGCTCGGCGGTTGTTTCTGCCGCAGGTTCTGGAGCAGCAGGTGCAGACTCGGCGATGACCTCAGCAGCAGGTGCAGACTCGGCGATGACCTTAGCAGCAGGTGCAGACTCGGCGATGACCTCAGCAGCAGGTGCAGACTCGGCGATGACCTCAGCAGCAGGGGCTTCCTCCTCCGCTGGTGCAGGTTCAACTGCAGGTGGAGCTGCTGTCTCTGAAGGAGCTGCAGAGTAAGAAGCCAGGAAAGAAATCTTATTTGTTAGCTAGGTGATGCATCTTTGCTTGGATCAAGCAAATGCCATAAAAGGCAGTTCAAACATCAATGCAGTGGGTTAAAGATCAAGAGTTTAGGTCTTAAAGGTCTACAAGGTAAGATAGCTGCTGTTAAAACTGTCAACATGATGAGCAAAGTGAAGGGTTCCCATAATGCACTGTTTATTTTCATTCACCTCTTTTCACTCTGTTTATGCTCCACTCTGCATTTGATCATCAGTTATTATTAATCTCTGGCTCTCTTCTGTCCTCTCTCTCTCCCTTCAGTCTCAGCAGATGACTGCCCCTCCCTGAGCCTGCTGTTCTGCTGGAGGGTTCTTCCTGTTAAAAGGAAGTTTTTCCTTCCCACTGTCACCAAGTTCTGCTCATTTTGACTGTTGGATTTTCTCTGTAATTATTGTAGGGTCTTTAACTTATAATATAAAACAACCTGAGGTGACTGTTTGTTGTGATTTGGCACTGTATAAATAAAATAGGATTGAATTGCCCCCCCTACTGGCCAATTTAAAGAATGAAGGTTTAACACACTTCCACCTTTCAGACCTGAAAGCTGCACCCATTTTTCTTTTCTGTTTTTTCCACTCAGTTGGAGTCAAGACGCTTGTAAGACCCTGCAACATTATGACTGATAATAAAGAGCTGCATTGTGCAGCAATGGGAGTTCATGGAAACATCCAGACTGTAGGACCTATTTATTAGCTATTATTATTTATTATATAACAATAAGAGCACATGAGAGTGACCTTTTTAACTAGCACTGTAATGGTTCTCGGTGACATGTAGTCAGAATAATGTGTCACAATAACTTCAATTTTGCTTTTGTTCATTGAAATTTTCCCTGGATTCGAGAATGCATTCAGTTCAATAATAATCAGAAGTGATTCAGCCGCCATCGCTGTAAACAGCAGCACTTTGACCCCGGGATGTCCCCTGGATTCTGTGATGGTGGTGGGTGAGAGGAGGATTTTAATGAAGCTGAAATCCATCATGGACACCCCCACCACCCTCTGCATGGGAGGTGGGGGTGAGCTAAGTCAGCATACTGTGTATGCTGACTGGCTACATATCTAATTTATAGGGTAGATATCTGTATATAGTGTTCTTTGATGTACATGTGTGTATATGTATATGTGTATATATATCTTATGCATATAGTATTTTCTCTTTTCTTTTCTTTTCGTTTGTATTTTATTTTTATTTATTTGATCTCATTTTTCTATACTGAGCTGCTGTAATGTACAAATTTCCCCGCTGTGGGATCAATAAAGTTCTATCTATCTTATTTCTGACTGAAAACAACCCTGAAAGGCTGCACGATCCCAGCCCAGCCACCGAAAGCAGCTGCTCGTCCCCATTACAGGACGGCAAATGGCTCCGGGCGCAGAGCCACGAACTCTCCAGGCTGAGCAGACAAAAAAAACGTGCAGACGGAAATCAAAACAGACGGGCCGATGAAGCCATTCAGAGCGATCAGTCTACCATGAGGCTGGTGCAGCCAGAAAGAGCCCTGAAATACATTCAGGTCTCCTTTGCTGCCTTCTCTTTCTTCACCTCTGTGACCTCCTCTGACAACATCTTGGCACGATTTAACTCATTGCTGGAAGAAGATCTCTATTTAGATTGTCCTACAGCCAAAGAAAAACCAACACCTTCTTCTGCATGGTGGAGCCAATCGGTATATACAGTGTAACAGTGATGGACGACTAATGCATCAAGACTATGTTAGCATGTTGACATCAGCATGGCCTGAAAAAGTCCTGAAAACATTCTCCTGGAACGCCGTCTCAAGTCAGACGCCGTTCTCTGAAAGTCGGGAAGGTCACACCTACCCTGACTTTGACAGTGTGCGTAAACAGCGTTAAACTGTATTTGCTAAATAATTCATCCACAGGGAACCAACATGCTCCATCTGAACGTGCTGCAGCGGTACTCCAGGCATCGGGAGCGATAGCTGAATGACTCTGGCGAGCAGACAAAGCGCCGTTATTCCAACTACACGGTCAGCTCGGGAATGATGTCACCCGGCTCTGACCTCTGACTTCTGAGGTCAAAGGAAAGTAGTAAGTATGCAAATACTGCTGTGGGGAGTTTGAATCTTATCGCCATGAACAGAAGTCACCTGAGCTTCACGTCCTGGTTAAATGAAAGAAATGAAAGATTGTTTCATTTACAGGAAATGAGCTGAAATCTTGAAATCTTTGTGGCTTGCACAGTGTCATGTTCAGAAAGCTGAGTTCTGTGTGTGTGTGTGTGTGTGTGTGTGTGTGCGTGCGTGCGCGCAGCTGACCCTTTCCCGTGGAGCCCGCGTTGGCGAGTCTTTCCTCGTAACGCTCGGCGTCACCGTTGACTGTTTTGTACGCCTGAGAGAAACAGAGCAGATTCGTACTCGTCACAAACATTTACAGCTTTACAGAATTCGACCTCGTGCTCAGGGAATGTGGACCGAACACGGTCAAACACGCTTGTTTGCTTTGCCAAGAGCCTGACTGCAAATCAGGCCAAACAATGACTGCAAAATGGAGAGACTGTCAAAAAGCACAAAGAGCCTCCTTTGTCCCATCCGGTGACAGAGCTGTGGTAACGTCTGCAGACCGAGCCGGCCTCACGCTGCACGATAGTTTGCAGCAGCAAAGACGGCCTCGATCCCAGTGAAGCAGCTGACGGTCCTGGTTCTGAATCACTGTAAACTTGGTTTGATTGATTTCCATCTGTGCCTAATAAAAGCACAGGATTAATGAATGAATGACACCTTCTGCTAAAATTTCTATAAAACTTTATATAAAAGATGGACGCAGCCACTCATTGTTAGTGAAGTCTCATAATGGCAACAAACGAGGGGGTAGATCTGCCCGTGAACTCAAGGACGCTCCACGCTCATTGGCTAACAACTTGTGATTGACGCGTTGTCAGCCAATGAGCAAATCACTGGGTAACCGTTTTCCTGACTCTAATAATAACATAATTTATAAAATTAACTTATTGAATTTAATATAACCAGAAATGAGCAACTGAGCCCACAAATTAACGGGGCGAAGAAAGCCGAGTGTTGCCCCCTGCTGACCAATAAACAGAATGCAGTTTGAAGTCCATCTTTTGCTCAGACTCCACACAAAACGTTTTTGCACAATGCAATGAGACAAGTGGGTGATGTTGTGATTTCCCCCATTTAGTTAAAGTTAAAGTAGCAAAAAAAAAATATATATCTCTACGAATGGACTCATATATCTCACAGACCTTTATTCTGAAAATAAACATCATCCTTACCGCATGGTCCCGAAGGCCCTTAGGGTTAGGGTTAGGGTTAGGGTTAGAGTTAGAGTTGATCCTAACACTAACCCTAAGGCCACAGACAGTGTAAAAAATGGACTTAACTTCCACAATAACCTGAATTTCAGTTGGATTATTTTAAGACAAATATCCAGATAGAAACAGATCCACAGCAGTAAACATGAAATAGGGAACAACATGTAAGCTTTAAATCTAAGATTATCAAATGTCACTTGCTGAGCAGCCTTTACCTTTGGGCTGCTCCAAATACTTTATTTCACACCTTTTTTTTCTACTCCTGGCTCCGTATGATGTCACTGAGAGCAGATTTCCCTAATATGGTCATTTCTGGCACACAGGTCCCTGCAGCCTTGTTTAAAAGGGACAAAGTAATTAAATGTAACTCCTTCACGTTCTCTCGCATAACACTAACACACCTGCTAATTTGAAACGTTTCCACCGACCATCATCGTCATCGTAACGTTGTCGTTTCGACCCGTGTGAACAGGCTTAAGCAGCAGGTGTCTTGTGTGCCAGAAATGACCATTTTAGGGATATTTAGTTTTATTTTTCAAATTCTACCTTTTATATTAACTTTATACTGACCAGCAACCACGACGTCTCTGACAACACCTGTTCACATATTATTGAATGAAGCTGGCTAAATCAGAGCAGTAAAGCTCAGAGCAGCAGCGGGCGGCCGATCACGGCCTGTACAAAAGACAACAAATCATCGTGGGACTTATTTTTAAGTCCTTCTTTATGGCCCACCCCCCAAATCCCCTGCTCAAAGGAGTCACGGCAGAGATACTCACGTAGACGACGGCAGCGGTGAGGCCCCCGCCACACAAAACAAAGTACGTCATGTTGGTGGAGCCGCCGGGAACACCGAAGGCCATGTGTCGAACCGGAGCTGGAGGGAGAGAGGCGCGCAAGGGGTACAGTTATCTGGCACACTTTTAATAAAGCCATTTACTTACATAAATACACATAATTGCATTTAAAATGAAAATCAGTGGTAACATTAGAGACAAACCACTACAGCTCTGATCATGTGTGGGTTTATTTTGTTCACGAAACTGTCACTCCATCAGAAGCACGAGCGCCAACATGTCTCCATCCCTTAATCCAGTTACACAATACAGCTCTGCTCATTTGTAGCAGAGGACACGAAAAGACTCAGCAGCAGCCAAGCCCAACGCTGAATCTTTGCTTAAATTAAACCTCCGGCACACACAAAAGACTTCCTGCGAGATGATCTCAGATTTGCATCAGAACAAACAAACATGACCCAGCGGGCTTGAAATCATATGAAACTGTCCTTTAGCACATATCACGGTTTGTGGCAAAGGTTTCTCAATACGCTGCTGTTGTTGCCGGTGTTGTGCAAAATTCTGTTCCCCTGTGAAACTCTGTTCCCCCCTCCATAATTTGGAAACACGTTAATTTACCAGCAAGTGTTTTACAGTGTTTATTCCTCTCATCAAGGGCAACAGTTCCTGTGAATATGAAAACATTTGCTCTTGATTTGTGAAAGTTACATGGAGGGGAACCAAATATTTCAGCCATCCTCTGACACAGGGGGGAACAGATTTTCACAGAGGAACAGAATTTCGCACAACACCGGTGTTCAGGCGACTGCGGCTGCAGAAAGATCAGCTGCTGTTTAAAGGTTTGCCAGTGGTGTGTGCAGAGGGGGGCATAAATAAAAGCCCCCTGCATCCAAAACACTGCCTCCCTCTAATCTCTTCCCATCAGGAAACACACACACACACCCACACACACACACACCCAACATGCACACACCTCTACGAAAGAGCGCAGTGTGCAGCATTTCCCACCCCTCTTTGTGTGTGTGTGTTCATGCAAATCAGAATCCATCATGTCACTTTGGACTTTTCACTGACTTGAATTGAAACTTGCACGATTATTCTTTGCGGTTCAGCACATTCTTCACTGATTCTCACAGAGCTGAAACTGGTTCAATCAGTCGAGGTTGTGTAACGAGCTGCAGAGCTCAGCCTCAGCTCAATGAAGCAAACAACAGAAAACACACGGCCTGTCCTGGAGCACACGTTATCCTCACAGCTGAGGGAGAGCTGCATGGAATGAATGCCCTGGAAACATTTGGAATTCTTGACTGGGATCCATTCAGGGTTTCCATATTATCGAACTGCGAGTACGTGCAAACAATCCCCGTGAGCCAAACGCTCAGTTTGTCGGCTCTGAATGATGTCATTGAAAGTGGACGTCGCCAACATCGTCATCTCAGGTGTACAGCTCTGGAAGGAAGGATTATTTTGAACTTTGGATCAAGCAAAAATATAAGCATAATGTGGCCGCTTTAAAGCAGCTGAAATTACACCATGAAAGCACCTGTGCAGGTGAACCTTTCAGTCATTCTGCCTGCACCAGGTAGGTTCTTCTGTAGTGCCCAAAGCGAACCCAGCAGGTTTGAGTGAAGGTAAAAAGGGAAATTACAGGTCTCAGAAGCACTGACGCAGTCTTCTGGCTGTCAAACCTGCTGTTTATGTTGCCTGTATGAGAGAAAATGCCCAAATAATAAATCAGTCTTTAAACTGCCAGCTCCTGTCTGATTGCACCTCAGTGAGAGCAGGTAACTGATGAACCCTCACCTAAAGCAGGGGATTCCTAGCAGTGATGGTACGTCTGATCCGGACCATCTCCAGCTTCCTAAAAGGACTCTCCTGACATCATGTTCACCTTTGGACAGAACCAGGCCAGCCATTTCCCCCCTGTTCCCTCTCTTTGTGCTAAATCCAGCTGCACCAACCTTTTCTTATCAAAGCTGACTCGGCATCTTTGTGCCGTTACACATAGTTGCACTTTGTGTAGCACAGCTGAATTCCAGGTGAGGAAAACCCAAACGGAGCTGAGGTTTGTCCTGCTGTCTGTGCAGAACCAGTGAAGCCGATAACGTCCTCCCTGCTGCTCTAATACCAATGACACAGCAGCGCCTGCGGGGACGGGACCTGGACAGGTTATTTATACAGGTAATCACTTAATCCTGGCTGCTGGGCTCAAGCCTGCAAACACAGACACGCATGTCAGGGAACAGCAGACGGGCTTTGTGACAGAAACATTTGAGTGGCGACTCTGTGGCCTGTAGGACGCAGTGTGTCCGGCTATGTTGTGTAGTTACAAAGTAGCAGCTGATCTAACAAACACAAACTCAAAGCGACCAACAAACGAGCAGAAACCTTCTTCTGCAGGTCTGCAGCCTTCGTGCCACATACTTCTAAACAGGAAATTAAAGCAGCAGCTTGGCCTCGGGCTGAATTCCACGAGCTCACATCCCAAACTAAAGGATGATCCGGCCCACGCAGGCGTGCACGCGTGCAAACTCTCCATCCCTGCACGCTTTAAATACAAATTCCGATGGAAAACAGATGATTTGCTCATTAATGGGTTCTAAATGCTGTCAGATGGATGAATCTCCTATCCTGACCTGCTTTATAAAGAATCGCTTTCAAACTGTTATTTCTCTTCAAATACTGGCCTGAAAGTGTTTAAAGTGAATCTGCAGCACAAAAGAAACGCACAAACTTGTTTCCCTCACTGTAAACTCATTTTAATTGCTCTAATCGAAAGTCCCATTAAAGAACCTGACTCACCGGATCTGGGTCCGGGCTTGAAAGCCGTCCGCGCCAGCGGCCCGACTCTCTGCCATGCCCGTCTGCAGAACATCTTTGCTCGGTAATCTGCGCGTTTTTGCTCCTCAAGGCTTTAAAGAGAAATGATGGAAAGCGCTCAGCCGCTGATGACCAAGGCTGATGGGAAAAGAGCACACACCCCCCCCTCTTCAAAAGTAGGTAGCGCCACCAGCACGCCCCCTGCAGACGAGAATATACCATAATAATTTGATTTTCTACCAGCGTTTGGATCGCTCGGAGGCGGCTGCGGGTCTGCGTGTGTCCCATGATCCGGTCACTCTGCTCTGAACTCTGGTTCCATAATGCGCACCCTGAGTGGCAGAGACAGACTGAAAACACGAGGCCCCACCGTGAAAGTTTAGGATTTATCCTTCATAATTATTCACAACTTTCCATAAATCTGACACGACCTGTTTGAATCCCAGTGCATATGATCAATGTAGTTTTTATTGCACCGGTTCACAGCAGCATGGTGGAAATCCTGCAATATTAAAGCATTTTCACTGAAAATGTTGCTCTTTGTATGGCTGCCTGTGATGCTGCGCTTCCTTTTTTCTTCTTTGTGGATTTTAAATGAAATTCTGGATTTAACTGTGAAAAAAAAATTAGTATGGGAGAAATATGGTCTGTGTTTTTAATTTCATTCAGCAGGAAATCTGTTCAAAGCAGAGCTCCTGGGGGGGTTAATAATCTCGTTTAATAAAACAATTGCTAACTAATTACTACCAAGTACTGCAGAATTCAAATAAACATGTTACCGTAACTTCCCCCATTTAATTTGATTGTATTGAACCTGTTTGTGGCAACAATTTGAATTATTTTGAAGCTAAATGATTAAATGTGCTCAGTCACAGCCTTAAACCTGGTGAGGAGGTCAAGAGGAAATATGGGATAAATATGGGATGTTTTAAAACCACCCTTGCAGAAAACTCTCTGGCTGCTGAATGTTGCACCACTGTGACACTTCCGTGCGTGCACACGCACTCCGCTGGCTGTTCTTCTGCTGCAGGATCCGCACAAGTCCGGCCTGTTTGTCTCGAATCATGTGACAAGCTCTGACTCATCGATTAGGCGCGAAGCTGTGAAAACACATGTGATGTTCTTTTCCAACGCCCACGTCACGCACAAGACCGGAGCGTGACTGCGGCGACCTGCTGGCAGCCCGGGTTCGATGGTGATGCATCAGCAGCACCAAATTTGACCTTTCAATAATGAAGAAGTTCATTCTGAAATCAATCATGTTTATAAAGAACCTGAGATGTCTTAAAAAAAAAGGAGTAATTTTAATTTTCAAACATGTGGAGACTCACATGTTTTACGTCTTTGTTATTCCTACAAACGCCTGGATTTAAAAATGCTTTCCACACACTTTCACGCCTCCTTCCACACTTGGAAAAATACTGACTTCACTACAGAAGCCCCCCCACAGTGGGACGAGCTGGACCCTCCGATGGGCTGAATGTTTAACACCTCTGGTCTGGACTGTTTCAGAGACACTCACTGAACTCATCACGGTAGATGGAGGCACAGCGACGCGGGTGGTGCAGGTGCAGTTTATCTTGTGGGTGCTGAGAGCGCCATTTAACTCCATCACGTCCCACAGAAAGCTCTCGCCTCTGCAGCTCCAAAACCAGGCAAGTCCAGGCCAGAAGTGTCAAACTTACAGCCCAGTTTGATCAAATCAACCAGCTCCTTCGTGCACATTCAGTTTCTGTGAGGAATACAGTGAATACAGCAGCTAAAGAGGCTGGAAGTTTAATGTGATTCGTACAAACAAACAATGCCTTCGCTGAAAACTGCGCTTCTTAATATGTAAATATAATATCAATAAACGCCTGAATTGTGTTTGTATTGATAAAGTATGAGGAGAAAATATGGATGTCACAGACTTGAATTCTTTTATTTATTCTTAAAAAACACACTAAAAACATTTGTTTCTACATCCTCCTGTGGTTTGCATGTTGGTTCACACACACACACACACACACACACACACACGTGTCCTCACAGCTGCAGCGAAGCCTCCTCTCTCCTAGAAACACACTGTAGGAGTTAGAGGAAGGAGAGAGGAGACGAAATGAGAAAGCCCTGAGCTGGAAACAACCAGCGGCACTGAAAGGTCACATGGATATTTACATTCACAGTATTTGATTTTGCAGCTATTGTAAACAACAAGATCACAAATGTACACAAAGTTTCCAGTTGGCACATTTGGCATTTTGAAGAGTTTAAATATCAAAGTTCTGCGTGGGAGCGACCGCGTCTCCTCAGCAGCAGCTCGTCGGCTCCTTCTCGGCCTTCTTGTTGGCGATCTTGAAGGAGCCGCTGTAGGCCAGAGAGTTTGTTCCCGAGGGTTTCTTCTGCCTCTTCAGTTTGAGGCCGACAGCGGTGACGATGTCCTCCGCGCCATCCTGCTGATACGGCACCTGGCCGTCACCTCGCCGCCCGCTCGAGCATTTCTTTGGCGGATCCTTGGCGGACGTCTCAAAAGACATCATGGCGTGCGCTTTGGCGAAACTCCTCGCCCGCTCCTGGGTCACCTGGCTGTCGGCCCTGCTGGTGTCACGGAGGTCGCTCTTATTGCCCACTAGGAATCTGAGAGGAGACGAGGAAAGTGACAAATGAGGAGGAAGAGTTTGGGCCGAGTTCAATAAAGATTGTGCGTGCAGAGAGCTGATGCGGCTACCGCGGTATGTCTTGTCCCAGGCAGTGCTGCCGGCACTCTTCGATCCAGGAGGTCAGGCCAAGGAAGCTGGCGGGGCAGGTGACGTCGTAAATGAAGAGCACCGCGTGGACGTTCCGGTAGTAGTGCTGCACCATGGATTTACGAAAGCGCTCCTGTCCCGCAGTGTCCCACAGCTGGAGCTGGTCGTGAGCAGGGGGAGTGAGAAAGGAAAGAAAGTGAGAGGCTGATTCTTGTCGAAGGCTGGAACAGAGGACGGAAGGACCAGAGGGGAACAAGGACAATGACTCAACTCTGACAGGGAACCAAAAAAAAAGGATGATCATCTTGTTTTTACAAAGTCAGATTTCGCTTCAAGGCTTTGTCGACATTTCCTTCAACAAAACAGCCACATTAACACAAAGAAAGATCCTGACAAAGACACACAGACACAGAGGAGACACCAAAGAACCCTGAACAAAAACCTGATGGGGCCTTTATGTAAACCCTGAAATTCAAGTTATGGCTCATTCAGTGACTGAGGGGCTTCAAAGAACTGTAGATTTGGTCCAAGATGGCACACAGACACAGGAGGGGCCCGTGGACCAGCCCATCTCTATCTGGACCTCAAGGCCCCGCTGCTACCGGTTTACCAGCCAGTTTATGTTCTGTGGCTACAGGCTGTGGGTAGTATGGAGGATGCTGTTCTTTCCTAGAGATGAAGCTCTGTCATTGAGGAGGAGCTCAGCGAAGAGCTGCTGCTCCCCCCACATCTAAGGAGTCAGGTAAGGTGGTTTGGGCTTCTGAGCAGTATGCCTCCGAGATGGCTCCTAGGTGAGGCGTTTCAGGCAAAGTGCACTGAGAGGAGACCCAGGACACACTGGAGAGATCCTGCCTCTCAGATGGCATGAGAACATGTCAGTGTCTCCTTAGAAGAGCTGGAGCAGCTGAAAATGCCTGCAGCCCCGGAAAGCTGGACCCAGTGACAGAAAAACAGATAAATAATATGGATACATGGACTGCACATCAGATCTGTCTGTGAGCACAGAAGCTGTTCAAACCTTCTGTTTGGGAGGATCAGCCAACCAGAAGTACGCTGGCTTAAAGAGGCGGAGCTTGTTTCAGACAGAAGATGAACTGAAGGACAGACCGAGGCCAGCAGGAAACAAAGAGCGTTTTGAACTGTGAGCTTCTCGAGTGGAGCTCAAGAATACAAATATTAACAGGTGCCATTTAAAACATTTTCTCATATTTGAACTTTGAACTGACATGACAGGTCAGAATCATATCAGAGTTTCTATTGGCCCATTGATGCTGTGAAACTCACGCCGATTTCTCCCGACTGACCTGAGAATTTTAAACTTGTTCACCTTTAAAGTGAAACGTTACCATAGACTGTACATAAAAGATGGAAGTAGCCACCGGTTATTTAAATAATGTTATAAAAACTCAAGCTGAACATTTTCACTGTTGGTGCTCGTCAATGAGCTTCTCCTGGTTTGTCCTCCTTTCTGACTAAAATAATAAAGTTTTTTTTAAACAAACTTAATTTTTAAATTAATACGACCTGAAACTAGTGATTGAGTCTCATTGGGAACGTGAACTTGTACTTGTAAACTTAACCAAAATTCATGTTGTGTCTTTTTTTCCAGAGGATTTGCTTAAAATTTAAATAAAAGCAAATATATATACGAGGTGGAGGAGCGGACAGGGTCGTCTGCCACGACCCGGCTCATGCTGGCTGGAGATCCACCAAAGATTTTGGCTTTTAAGGAGGAAAAAGGGGCACGCTTGATTTACACTCACTGCCCACTTTATTAGGTACACCTGTTCAACTGCTCATTAATGCAAATATCTGAATCAGCCAGTCACATGGCAGCAACTCAGTGCATTTATGCAGGCAGTATTCCACAGATCGATGACCCAGAGGGGTTTTCTCCACAGTCCCCAGATCTCCATCCAACAGAGCACCTTTGGGATGTGGGGAAACTGGGGTACCATGGACGTGCAGCCGATAAATCTGCAGCCGAGGAAGGATTCCAGCACTTTGTTGAATCTTTATCACAAAGAATTAAAGCAGTTATTAAGATTAAACTACCAGCAGGTTGTACCTAATAAAGTGTCCAGTGACCCACACGCACAGGTTACTAAATGCACTGCTAAGCAAAAAAAACATTCAGATCCTTACAAACAAATCCTGTGTCACCACCGAGACGCACTTCCTCTGTCATGTGGTCATTTCAACACTCTCAGGAAGACAAACTGAAACCCGCAACTTTTTTTTTTTTTAAACAACACGGTCCGGTATGATCGGAGCACAGTGCGCTTTAAATAAACGCTCCACACAGCCTACCTGCTACATTCAAAGAAAACTATCCTGATGTGGCTTCATGTGGTTGTAAAAGCAGCGAATCAGACCTCAGAGGCTGTCACAGGTCTGCAAACACGAGAACGCGTCAGACACACGAGTGTGTGTTAGTGCAGCAGAGCCGGGCTGCACGCTAACGACACTCCGAGGAGACCCACAGACCATAATAAACGCGAGGAATCAAAGGTCCGCTCACTCTCCAGTGTTTTTCTTTTTTTCACGCAAACTGACTCAAATTATTGCTCAAATTTCAGTAACGTAAAAAAAAACAAAACAAAACAAGGAGCTTAATTGTTTTGGGATTTTCAAAATAAGAGTTGCAGCTGTGCGTAAAAGTTTCCGTTCAGCACAAACATCCTTCACGGAGTTCATGTTTGCTTTCATTGGTGGATAATCATCGGTTACCTTGATTTTCTCTCCTTCGATTTCAAGCACTCTCTCGCGGAAGTCCACGCCGATCGTGGCCTCCGCCCTGCAGGGGAACTCTCCGGCGCTCAGCCGGTGCGTGAGGCAGGTCTTGCCCACCCCGGAGTCTCCAATCACGAGCACCTTGAATGTCCGACAGCGGGTTAGCAGTGAGGATACACTGCCCAGGGAGCTGGAAAACTCGAGAGATGACTCCATTTAGAGTCCTTTCGGATAAGAACAAAGCGCAACGGAGGCGCGCTTGGCTTCGAGGTGTCTCCAAAGGTGCAGCTTCGCTCCGTCTGACCAAAACCTCTTGGTAAACTTATCCAAAAACTCTCCACAGTGCTGCCCAGCGTGGGTGTGAGGAGGAGGACCTAGCGGCTCACTGTGGCGATGACTGGAGTCTGAGGAGGGCGGAGAGTTCTTGGAGTGAGCCCGGGGTCTCAGCTTCACGGCAGATAAACACGAGTGGTTTATTTATTTGCTTCACGGTGGTTCCTTATTCCGTCAGTGGGTGCCTGTTTCTGGAAGAGAGAAAAAACACTGACAGGTTTTTGTAACCAACTTCACTGCCGCTCGGTGCTGCCCCCTCGTGGTGGCTTTAAGTAAGTCACGTTTCTGCCAGCAGCAGCGCTGCGTCCTGCAGGATCCATCAACCTTTAACGCAGTTTCTTCATTTTCCGCCAGTTATACTCAGTTCTTGCATAAATGTTTATTATACATGAACTGTGGTGACATTTTGAAAACTATTGTCATTTTTATTTTTGTATGAAATGGCTAAATAGCTGGCAGCCATTGAAAAGAAACACACACACAGGAAACCTCCCTGTCCTCTTCAGCAGGTTAGTGAGAATCTCACGTTTCCTGATTTGTGCTGTAAATGCAAAATGACGAACACTGAAACTTTATTAAATCACAGTTTTAGGTTAAATCAGTGTTTTGGTGCCAATGATCAGACTGAAGGGAGGCAGTCGACCTAAAATGAGGCTTTAAAAGCTTTTTTGGTGCCTGGATGTCAAACTTTCACCATCATTTTGATGTCGTAGGAATCAGCGGTGCACGAGGTCATCGCCCACCGAGGTGGTCTCGGGTTCAAATCTGCCTGCTCTGTGGAGTTCCCCATGTTCTGTGATAGTTCTGTTTGGGTACTCCAGCTTCCAAGGACGCATGTGGGGTTATCTGGTGGTTTTAAAGTGGCCGTCTCTGCGCAGTCCCGTGGCTCCAGCTGAGCGACCCCGGACTTCAGAAGTAGTCTTAAAGTGGCTTCCAGCACCCAATTCCAGGTTTTCCTACTGTGCATGCACTGATCCAGTCTGTTATGCACAGAAGTCTGTGCATTTTTCTCATATTTTGGCTAAAACAAAAGCTATTTTAAAATCAAATAATAAAAAAAATATTCTGGTTAAAATATTTTTACTGTAGGTGGAAGGCCAAAACTTATTTGGTGTGCAGGTTCCTACTTTGTGACGTTTGTCACTGAAGTGTCTCTAAATAAAGAGGCAGAGCAGAAATGAAAGGGAAACCCAGAGCTGGAAAATTAAACCAGCCCCG
>VUQJ01031620.1:1943-15319 GCA_015108635.1 Andinoacara biseriatus | reverse complement strand
GGCTGCTTTTCTTTTCCAGAAAAAAAAAGCTAAATAGATGCCCACATATACAAGCGCGTGCACGCAACACACACACACACACACACGCACGCACAAAAGATTTGACAGTGCAATACAGCATTTACACAGGTACACCAGGACCAAAGGACCACCAGTAATACCGCTAGACTAAGGTATATGAGTAGTAAATAGTGGTGCCATAAAGCTGAAACTCTTGGTTGTTCATTACAGGATTTGGTCCCAGTACTTATAGTGCACCTTTGCATCTCTTTCATTTCCGCTGACAAGCTAGTTACAAAACAGCTATTTTCACACACTGCAAAAAGACCCATCCCTCATGTCTGAAGGAAAAGGTTTGATCATTTTAACCACTGATTAAAGCCCCACTTTAACCATCTGGCTAGCAAAACACACTAGTTTGGATACATGCATTATTCATGCATTCTCTCTCCTCAGAACGGCATATTAAATATTTGTTAACTTGTAAAAGCATCATAGAACATACCGCATCTCCAAACTATCAGTTTTCCACACATACAGCATTAAACATCTACTGCACCACTGTTGCTATTAAGGCCAGGAAGGGGAGCTTGAATATTGGAGAGGCGCTGTTAAAGCTAAAGGGGGAGAACACAAGGGAGGCTCTCTAATCATTGTCAAACAACTATTGCAACATTTGAAATCCCATTGAGGCTGTATGTTGAAAAGATGCACACAACAAGGCACAGTGACTGTGATAAGCAATTTTTATCAAAATAACTACAAATAGATAAAAATCTAATTAATACTCAGAGTTTCTTGAAGTACAGTTAAACATTTTTTTCTTTCATTAGTTTTTAAATTCAACTTTTTCTGGGATAATGCTCTTGAGATGAAAAAGTAGCATGTTCAATGCATTATTAGTTATTGCTTTAGTTTATTTATTAAATAGTCCCAATAAATCATCCGTAATCACTAAACAGCCAATGTAAGTAACCTTAATTTCATTCTATACATGCAGACAAGCCAATTAAAATGCACTATAAATATGCTTTGGTTCTCTTCTGCAGTGATTTATTAGAGTCTATGTTGCTTAAATAATATTGCAATACAGATTCAAACATATACATGTGCATCTTTGTGCTTAGAAAAATGAGACCAGAGAGCTTTAAGTTAAGCATTCTGAAACCTTTTCCACACATATCTAGGTGCCCCATTCTATTCACGCACCTCATCTAACATCATGTAAGCCAAGGTTCATGTATTACAGAATTTAACTCAGACACAGTGCTTTTCTGTCATATAAGAAATTTAAGCACACTTTAGAGAGAGTTTAGCAATGTAATGATTAACCAATAAGCATTCAGTATATTATAATATTAATTTTGTGATAATAATTACCAGCCCTAACAGGAGTTCACCAAAGGAATGCCTTATCCAGGGCATAATATTGCATAAGTATTAGATTTTCCCACTGTCTCTTTCACTGACTTTTTGACCTATGTTCACCAAAAATAATCTAAATATTCCTAGACTTGAACTCTTCTTGTTCAGTGTGCCAGGGTGCAGCAACACAAATCTTCAATGCAGACTGTCAGTAGCAACTGGAGCTGAGCTTCACACAGAGACAGCTACAACATTGTGAAAGTTGCTTTCTCACCTGTCTTTTGCTCTTTCTACTACCACATACCAGTCAGTGCCTTATATGCGGTTGTTCAGTTATCAGCTGTGTCAATCCTGTCCTTAACAAGTGAAGATTGTGTGCTTTCTGTCAGTTAATTAAATTTTTTAAATTGCGCATCGGTTGCAATCTGTAATATTTTTAAAACTTACATTGAATATTAATAGAAATAAATATAGCAGCAAATATCTTATGTAATTACGACTTTTTTCCTATTTATTCATTTTATTTTTTTGATAAACAAAGCTAGAGGCAACTTCATTTGCCTCATGTGACACTGAAAAATGTCTATTATTTAACAAAGAACTTGCAAACTAAAACAACTTTAATCAAGGTGAATGGAAGAAAATTGGTGATTAGGAGGTGATTTACTACACGTAATTGTTCCGAAGGGAATGTAAAGTACTATCAGTAGATTTTTAACAAAGAGTTTTGATTATGTTATATAATCAAAAGTTTAGCTGCTTTGTAACACTCCAACTATAAATACTTTATTGGGTGAACTTAAGTATTTTCTTAACAGGAAATGCTTTACAGCCAACATTGATAAGCACATCCCAAGAGTAGGAAAAACTGCTCTTCCCATCTGCAGTTTCACCTCCAGATACAATCGAGGCCACTGTAATTTAACTTCTCTTTGAACTCTTGTGATTACATTTCAAACCTTGAAAAGGCCTCTTGTTTTTGTAGATGAGCCACTGCATTGTGAATTAATTTAACACTCCAGTTCCTTTCCTCTTTGCGTAATTAACATATCCAGTGTGTCTCTAATTAAGCAATCTGGATATGCCCATTAGTAACATGTAGATAAATAAATAAAATAAAAATAAAAACACTGCAAGAACATTATTGCTCTTTTTTTTTTTTATCAGATTTGATGGGGTATCAATTTCCCATCTCCCTTTTAATTGAAAATGTGTTTCAGAGATAAAATTCAATATATTATATACCCACAAGACATGATTATTTTTGTGATTGAGCATATCAGTAGTATAGATCAAGACAGGGAAGCTGGTTTAAAAAAAATAATTTAAAAAAAGTCTTCATGCATACTATGAAGACAGAAATGGGGCACACAGAATTTTAACAACCTATTAATGCATTATCTGGTCCATCATCCTGCTATGAAAGTCCACAGTGGACAAAATAAATAAATAAAGGCCACTAAACAAACAGGCAGAGCTTAGAGGGCTGGCTGTGGCTTCCCAGAGGCTCATTAAAGCAGCCTGCCTCTCTTCTTGAAAGCAGTTCTATTGGCAGAGTCACCAATAGAAACTCCACACTGACAGAATTTTTCATTATTCATTTGAATACTCATCTTCAGATGCATTTCTTTCGTCTCATAAATTAGAAATTATGTGCAACAATTAAAAACACTCATCTGCATATTAAATTTGTGCTGACACACCTTGCCCCTGTTTAGAACTATCCTTTCTGAGAGATCAGTGGGACAAAGAGATCTGTAGAACGAGTTCCCATGCCCACTTGTAGTACTGTGGCCAATCAGCAGGTGTGTCAGCCTACCTCATGATGCTCATTACAGTTCTGGCCACTCCACACCCCAGTCCTGTGGCCCATAGAAACCAAGATCAAGCTCTCCTGGCCCGTCTGCCACTGCATCGCCATGGCAACTGTTCTTCTTTCTCCACAGCTACATTTCTTTAAGGCTGTTTTTAAGCATGACAGCAAACCATCCAACTGATGTTAAAGCACTTCAAGGCAAAGTTATGGCACAGTGTCATGTCTCAATTTTTTCCCCACAAAAAGTGTAAAGGCAGATGTGTTATAATCATTCTAGGACTGATGTAATTACTAAAAATTACCTTAAAGCACTGGAGCTATCCTTCTGAGAGGTGCCAACTATTGTAATATCTGTCTTTTTTTTTTTATTCAGCTGTAGCTTTCTTGACACACGTCAAATACCTCAGCGCTCAACTTCAATATACTACATAATCCTTATGAGACAGGGAATTGTAGAGCTCATTCTCCACCAAGACATATCCACTATTTTCTCTTTTTTAACAAAAAAAAAAAAGCTATAGTTCTGCTTCAAAATTTAAAGGCCTCTTTCTTTGCCCCCATGCAACCTCTCCACACCTGCTGAGAAACATGACTATCAGCACACATTGGGGTGGTGCAACTATCTCTATCTCTTATAAGAAGGTGCAGCGCAAGATGGGCAGATAGATAATCTGGGTGAAGTACTGGAACACTGTGGTAAAGAGAAAGCTAAGTCAGACGGTGAAGCTTTCAATGTTCTATGTTCTTTCTATGTTCTAAACCTCATATATGGTAAATGAGCTCTGGGTAGTGGCCAAAAGAACCATGTCATGGTTACAAGCATTGGAAACAGTTCCTAATCCAGGTGGCTGGTCTTAGCCTTAGAGATGATAAATTCAGAACTCCAGAGGGCTTGTATCAAAAGAAGCCAGATGAGATGTTTTGAGCATCTAGTCATGATGCTTCCTCGGCATCTCAACTGGGAGGTCTCCAAACTGGATAATATGGTCTTTTATTTATTATGTGGCTAAGATGCTGAGAAGATAGATCTGCATGCTGACAACAAATGCCTGGATCTTTTTACGATCATAAATACAGGGATATGACTGACCACGTTTCAAGTTCAATGTCAGTTAGACAAGTTAAGGAGATATCATTAGTGAAGCATCAAAGCTCAGCATTGAGATGTGTTCTTCTGCAAAGATAATGAAAAAATATATAACTATATTAAATATCAGTCTGATTCTGACTCCAAAAGCAGTATGTCAGTGACAATGAGCCAATCCATGGGTGATAAATTCAGTTCTATGTTGTTTACAACACCACTAGCAACCCACTGGTTGCTAGTGGGAGAGCAAAAGTTGTATGGGGGAAGCTAACCATCAGTTATAATGATGATGCTTTGCCTTTTGGTTCAGCTCTCCCACAATGGTAGCACTGTACAGCACAAACATTATTACCTCAAGAATCTGCCAGTCCAACTCGTGCTCTACCTTTCCAATCACTTACAGAATAAGATTCAAAGACACTTGAATACCCTTGCTAGAAGCAGCCTCTCACATAGTGGTGCTCAGCCAGAGGCTTGTGCTCTCACCATGGGCCATTGCAGAAAAGAGTCCAGGCATCCGGTTCCGGAACCTTTGTTATGCAAGAAGTTAAGGCCAACTAGATCTAGTCAGCAGCAGTCTACCTTCTGCAATCACTCAGGTTTCTTCCCCGCCAGCAAGGTGACATTCCACACCCCAAAAAAACAGTCTATGATGCTGAGGGTCCACTTGCCCAGGCCCCTGCCTTTGCCTACCGCCCTGCTTGCACTGCATCTTACCAAAATGCTTGTTCTCATGGGCAATGGATCCTTGTAATCTTTTTGAGCTGTGCCTTACCAACCTCCGTGGACACAGGCCTGGCCACCCGAAGCTCACCTTCAAGTTCCCATCCTGGCCTGGCTTCAGGAGCGGGCCCCGGTTTTCTGCTTCCAGGTGAGGTTAATGAGCTTTCAGCTGAAACCTCCCTTTCACTGGGGTTCACCAAAATCTTTTGCTTATAGATTTGCAGAAGTTTAACTGCAAACTGACACCACTGAAAAACTCTTGATGCTCTCTCATTTCTTTGACTTTGTTGCCAAATCTTGCAATGACAACTGTCAACTGAAAACTGCTTGGAATATTGTTGGTAATTTGTTCACACAGCACTGTTATTTTGGCTTTACCTGTTTATTCATCTTTTCAATCATTCTGTTCACCCAGTGATGTCTTTACACAGTCACTCTGGTCATTAGCTTGTTATCAACATATGTAGATTTTTGCTTTGGATTCATGCTGCTGCATTCCAGCCATTACTTTATGCATTTTAAACGTGCCGGTGATTGACCCTTCCTTTGCCTTCTTTCTTCATCCACAAATATCAACTGTGTGAATTTTATCAAATATCTGTTAACTAAAAAGCTGATCTTCAAGTAATTTTAGCCAAAGTTTAGGTTTATTTAAAAAAAAAAAAGACTAATAAAATTCAGAAAAAGAAAAATTCAACCGTCATCAAATTCTAATTTAACCCTTAAACACTGAACCTGTCATTGGCTACAGAGCGTATTTCAAATGTCCCAACATTCGCGGACTTCCAGCAAAAATAACTCCAATAACCCTGTGTTGGGTGTGAAGCACAATTTGTCATCTGTCTGAAACCATTAGAATTTTTTCAGTAGGACAAACGGTTGCGTAATTACAGTAATTCCAAGTACGTTTGATCTGACATCTCAGCGGTGATACGCTTGGTGTTAGCCTGCTGTTCACAGCAGGTAACATCAGGTAACAGGTCTATCGGTGTCGATCGTCTGGTGTTACAAGGTTAAACTTTGCTTTGCTGATTGATGCTTAGAAATCAGTGTCATATTTCTAGTGCAGCACTGCCCCAGTGAGAAAAGGGCACTCAGTTGTGTATAACAGCACGTGTTAGAAATGGCTTTGGGTTATTGCGAAAGCATAAGTGCAGTTTGCAACAGTTGTGTCTTTGGAAGCCCCTTGGTGGATATTGCAATAAATATTGCATGCTTCAGATGTGTTTTATTGAACTTCATATGACTGTCGTCCGCAGCGTGTGAAACTGCAGTGCATCTGGATGGTGCTTTTGGGTCAAAGACAGATCATGATGTCTCTGAGCAGAGAGGAATCTGGTATCAAAGAGCTGCCTTGGAGAGGCGACAGAGGAAGAGGGCCTTATCATGTTGAAGCTTGAAATATTTATTTGATACAATAGATACTTACAGTTGCTGTAGCTCAAGTGTGATATGATTGAAAACCGCAACAAGACATTAATGTTTCACATGAGGTTATAAGTAATAAATGACCTGTTATACTGTCAGTTTTTATGTAGTTAAAAAAAATGCAATTTATAATTTTGCCTAGGTTTCTCCCTAATTTTTTACCTGCCAGAATTGTTCACTTGACATATTGTTTCAACTGAAGGTACTGTCATAAATTAATTCTTTTTTGCTTTCTAAAAATATTCTCCCGTTTACAGGGCCTACCCTGTCGGTAATCTGACAAGCACAAAAGGAACATCACGACCAGCCAGCTGCCAGAGCCTCAGTGAAAATCATAAGGAATATGGGCATTAAATTATAACTCTTCTGTAGAACATCAGAAGTAGTTATGAAGAATTTTGTTCTTTCGTTAACACTGTCAGAACAAAATATAAAGACCACCACTGCTTGTCTCATGTCATACATACAGTATTGCTATCCTAAATCCTTATTTCAATCATTATTTGCCATTGTACAGAATTTTATGAGATCACAATGCTGTGCATTTACAGTTAAGCTCCAGATATAGCTTGACTTCTTACGATTTTTTTTATGTTTTGTTCATTTATATTTACACTATGATCCCTTTTTCCCCCTAATTTGCCTTTTGCCATTGCCATTGCACTGTTTGTCAATTTTCATTGCTGCTCTTTATAAACCAAGCCTTTATCTACTGTACAAATATGCATTTTCCTTACAGAAAGGTTGTTAATGTTGTGTTAAAAACAGTAACTTGCATGTATTATAAACAAGGGAAAATAAGAATCAAGAATTTGTTCCAAGTTGTCAAATTCACTGGAATACTAAACTGAAAGCTTATCAATTCATCAGACAGCATCAAATCAGTGGTGGCATGTTTTTTGACAGTTTCACACTGCAAAACAATGACTTCAAGCTAATGTCAGGGAACGCTGGCACATTTGAGACAGTGTTTTTCTCTGGCTCAGAAAGGGCACAAACAAAAAAGGCAAAACGTCTTTGTTATGTTATTTGACAGAAAACTATACAGTATATTAACTATTTATTTCTGAACACGATAAACAAAAATGTCTATTATGATTGGGTACATGAAACTAATAAAAGTATTTAAAAGTATATCTTATTACAATTTTAGGCATTTTGTCATTGCTCTGACAAAAACATCTCGTCTTCTAAGTGGGAGGCATGGAGTACCTTTTTCTCCTGTTTCTACACTGTGATAACAGAACATTGATCAGGAACTGCTCCTGTAAGTTGAATCAGTGGCATTGGTATCAAAATCTTATTGATTTCCAGCCCTAACCAATATTCTGAAAACTATTTCTTGCTAAATGACTATCACTATACAAGAAACGTATTAAACCCTGGACAGGTCCACAGCCTATCGCAGGGCTACCATACAGAGAAAGACAACCATTCACATGTATGGCCGATTTAGAATCACCAGTTAACCTAAAAAGCATGTCCTTGGAGAAAGCCAGAATACTCAACATAGAAAGGCTTCTGCTGGCTGGTCGGTGGATTCGAACACAGAATATTCTTGCTGTGATGGTGCTAATCACCCATCACTGATGATATCCATGATATTTAAAAAATTTAAATTTCATAGCTTGTTAAACATAAACTTATGATAATGGTAAGGAAACGGTGACAACTGGTAAAAGTATTCACTTTTCTGTCACAGGAGCAGTTCAATTTTCAAACACTAATACACATAGGACTTATTGTTAACAGAAGCACCAGTTTAGAAGTTTTGATCCATAGATGATGAAAATTGTAGTTGTATTTGCTGGTACTGATACATGTAGGTATATGTAGCCATACATGCATATGTCTGTGTATACATATGCATGTATGGGTTATAATATAATTAGTTGAATCAAGAACCTTTTACTGTATAATGACATAGGGACAGGAATGAATACGCTATGGCTTCCCTCTGCTCCTTTTCGAAATGACTTAATATTTTGCTGGACATTTTATGTTATTAATGTTGTTTTGGAATTGCTATGTAAATATGTGTATATATGCATATATACGCATATGTATGTTTTTTTTTAACTGCCTTTTTTTTCTGATTGTGCGAAAAAAAATAAAATTTTTTAAAAAAGAATACAAGTCTACTGTGAAGGTCTCAGGGTAAAAGCTGAAAACACTATGACAGAATATTTGATGTACAGAAAGTAGGGCTGCCCCCCATAGTCACAAAAACACAAGTCCATGTGACTCCTTGGTTTAATTTTTTTTCACAATACAACCAAAGTCAAACTCAGGCTGAGACTGAAAGAATTACGTAATTAAGAAATAATTACATAATTATTTGATAGTAAATATGTAATTAATTAATAAACTCTAAAACTCCAAAGTGTGGGATCATTTCTCAAAGAGATTATAATTGAAAACATGTAAAAAGCTTCACCTTACCCACTTAGCATGGTACCTAGAAACTTAGGAACACCGGCGTGGGAAAGCTGAATAGTCTGGTCAGGGTGATTATCTATGCAATTAAATTGTTTCAGACATTGTCAGGCCTCAACCAATGCTGCTGTGGCAACAGAGAGGGGGCAAGAGTGGGTCAGGAAGAGAAAGTTGTAGCTAATAAAGAGAAAGATGAATGAGAGGAGGACAGAAGAAAGCATTTCAGTTTAAAAAGTGTTCACGAAACTATTACTAGATCATTTAAATCGTGGTATAAAAAAAAAAATCCAAATACGGTGAGCTAAAGAAAAAAAAAAACAACCACTTTGGGAATATCAGGGTCTTTCAGTATTATGTGCCTTCTTGTTTTCCCTTTAGCCACTATGTGCAAGTTTCAGTGTCTGCAGTGCAACGACCTGGATACCAATGCTCTGGAAAGAAGGTGGGGATGCAGGATAACAAACTGCACAAGGGACCTTAGGAAGGTTTGGCTTTAACACATGCACCAATTACAGCAAGCACAGCATGTATCCTATTCCAAACACTGCTGAGCGTGCCACACACCCCCTGAGAAAACATCTGCTTCTGTACACCGATCCCATTTCTGCTCCCAAATACACATGCATACTATTCTGGTACACATGAGTGCATGCACAGACACACACACAAAAAAAAAAGTTACCCCAAAACGCACATACTATAAACTCCAAATAAAAATAAATGGACTTTTTTAAAATAAAAAAGCATATTTAATTTCATCCTGCTAGAATAAAATATAATTGTAATGCATATCTATTTTGCCAATATCCGATGCTCACTGACTGTGAAATTAAAATTACTTTAAAAAGTAGCAAAACAATAATTCTTTAATCTTTCATCATTTCTATTTTTAAAAAAAAAAAATGAGAAAAGTATTTTCTAAAATTCTTCCATGACTTTGCTGTCTCCGATTTGAGATTACATACTCACATATGACCAACATGCATGACTCTCCTCAGACATAAAAGTCAGTAGCTAGCAGCTGAAAAACATTTTAACTGCTCTTTTATCTTAGTTCAGATATGAAACAAGTCTAGTGAATTTCAGAAGTCTTGTTTAGGTTAAATCAAGTTTTTAACTAGTAAATACTGAATGAGTCAATGAACAACCAACAGAGGTTCTAATATGCACACAAACATGTATAAAAATGTTAATTTCAAATTAAGATGTTAATTCAGCATATTGGGAGGATGATGTGGTGATGCCTAACCTCAGGTTTATATCAAAATATTATATACAGAATCCAAAATCAGATTCTACTGTAAATAAGAAATTATTTATAAGCAAATAATCAAAAAGGTTGTAAGGCCATGAATTAATGTATGTGGGCATAACAGGCTCAATTTTTCAACAGCCATAGGAATTACTGGTGCAAACACACACACACACACACACACACACACACACACACACACGTAGACCTTGACGAATATTATAATTCTATAATGGCCCCATAAATGGCACTGATTGACTGTCATAAATGCCTTATTCTTAAATGCTACAAAAACAAACACCATCAATTTATCCTCCATTTGATCCAGAACTGCCTCCTTATCCAAGATGAACCACACCTGTGTTTTTTTCCTAGATATGATTTCACATAGAGCCCCAGGTGTCCCAGCAAGGGATACTAATAATCTGTCCTTCTCCATTTCCCGGAAGATATATTAGGGGTCGTTCATTTAAGCTGGTTAAAGCAGGAATAATATATGTGATCCATCTGCACGCTCTAATTTGAGGGTTTGTGCTGCATGTTTTCCAATCCCAAATCACAAAGAAAGTAGCCTCAATTAAAACTTCCACAACTCTGCAACAAGTTCTGGGAGAATAACAAGATGACCTCCTGTACTATACTGCACATCAAAATGTTGGGCTATTCCAGGCAGTTTATACTCAGAAATCACTCTCTCTCAGAGAATGTAAAGGATCAATGCACACTGAGCCCTCTTTAAGCTCCCACAGCACTATTTTTCCTGAAATAAAAGTCCAGCCATTATATTCTGCAAATGAGATTGTGGCAGAGGTCTTTCAGTTTATGAAACCATATACTATAAATATTTTGAACAGGCTAGATTTCTATTTTAAAGGATCTGGAACACTGGCATTATTTTGCTCATGAATATTTACCCAGATATGGCAAAAAGAACAATGCGTTGTTATTGGAGATAACAAAATCACAGATATGTTACTACAGTTGGTTTTATCGTTAGCAGACTGCACAGATATCACAGAGTTGTGTGTACAAAAACTGATAAAAACATGGAGATAGAAATCTCGATGTTGCCTATAGAGTTAATTTAAAAAAGGGACACATTTGCTGTCCTGCCCATTTATACAATGATCAAAAAAATTAAAAAGGAACTCTTTGAAAACACATCAGATCTCAATAGGAAAAAAAATCCTGCCGGATAACTATACTGATATAAACTGGTTATGCTATGAATGAAAGGATGCCACAATGTTTGATGGAAATGAAAATTATCAACCGGCACAGGGCTGAATTCAATGACACTCTGTATATCAAAGTGAAAAAATTATACGGCAGGCTAGTCCATTTTGCCAAAACTTCATTGCTGCAACTGAAAATGATACTTAGTAGTTTGCATGGCCCCCACATGCTTGTATGCATAAGACGCTGGACGCGGTTCAGGGGGTACATCCTACCAGATCTGATCAGGGTGTCACTGAGCTCCTGGACAGTCTGAGGTTCAAACTGGTGGTGTCGGATTGACCAAAACATAATGTCCCAAAGGTGTTTGATTGGATTTAGGTCAGGTGAGCTTGGGAGCCAGTCAATGGCATCAGTTCCTTCATCATCCAGGAACTGCCTGCATACTCTGGCCACATGAGGCAGTGCATCGTCGTGCACCAGGAGGAATCCCAGGACCCACTGCACCAGCATGAGGTCTGACAATGGGTCCAAGGATTTCACCTAACTGCAGTCAGGGTGTCACTGCCCAGGGTCTCTACGTCCCTTCATGGATATGCCTCCCCAAACCATCACTGACCTACCATGAAAACTGTCATACTGAATGACATTACAAACAGCATAACGTTCTCCATGGCTTCTCCAGAACCTTTCGTGTCTGTCACATGTACTCAATGTGAACCTGCTCTCATGTGCAAAAAGCACAGGGCATCAGTGGTAGACCTGCTAATCCCTAGTATTCTATGCCAATCTGTGCCATGGTACCAGACCTGACATCCTCTAGTGGGATGTCAGGTCTGGCACCATGGAGTCGGGCCCTCAGGCCACCCTCATCAAGTCTGTTTTTGATTGTTTGATCAGACATTCAAACTAGTGGCCTGCTGGAGGTCATTTTGTAGAGCTCTCGAAATGCTCAACCTATTCCTTCTTGCACAAAGAAGATACCAGTCCTGCTGATGGGTTAAGACCCTTCTGTGGCCCTGTCCAGCAATCCTAAAGTAACTGTCTGTCTCCTGGAATCTCCTCCATGGTCTTGAGACTATGCCAGGGTTCTAGCCAGCGGTTGACTGCCCGGCACTGCGCAGGGCTGAGGTACTGTTGCACCAGGCTGAGAACTTTAGTGATTTGCTATTGGAATTGTTCACTACAATTAGCGAGCGGGTGCAGCTATTAGTATAACAAGCAGTTGTCCAATAGCCAGGGGGGAGTCCCCGCCTCAATCGTCTGATCCTCCAATACTGCTGGGATTTAAAGTTTTTCTGGCTAGAACTCTGTATGTTGGGAGACACAGCAAACATTCTAGCAAAGGCACGTGTTAATGTGCCATCCTGAAAGAGATGGACTACCTGTGTAGCCTCTCTGTGGTCCAGGTATCACCCCATGCTGCCAGTAGTGACACTGACCCTAGCCAAATGCAACAGTGCATTCTAGGTGTTCCAGTATTTGTGCTTTAGTACTTCATATACCCCACTAAATAACATCTTTCTCCTTTAGAAGACTGTCATTTTTTAAGCCTGAAGGGGTGCAGTGGCATTGCAAAAGATTGCAATATAATAAATCCAATTTGCATACTAAATGAATAATTATTTGTCTTAGCTAAACTCTTTTGATTGTTATCACTCACTGCTAATTCTGTTCTGTCTCATCTCATAATGGCATGTATGATGTGTGTAGGCAAACAAAGGATGATGGAAATCATTATGTTGGAATTTCTGACTGCCTCTCTAACAAGTTTAAACAGACTTCTTTACTCCCCTACACAGTACATTGACGGCCACCCAGAATGAGCAACCATTTCTTGCCGACCAAAACTATGTAAGGTTGTCAAAACCAACCTCTGCATCCATGACTCAACAGTGACTATGTAGGTCAGCACCGTCTGACAAGCTCTATATGCTTGGAGGGTGTTACTGCACATTGCAATGGCAGGCAGACACACATGCATGCCCGCCGACGCACACACACACACACACTCTGAATCCTGACAGATGGAACATGCTCCTCCATATTCTGTCCCTCATAAAAAGGATTGTGGCCTCCAATATCAATTACCC
>VUQJ01031615.1:6631-16845 GCA_015108635.1 Andinoacara biseriatus | reverse complement strand
TACTAATTAGCAAATTGTTTGTTGTTGTATTTAATCCTTACGAACACCTAAAAATCAAAGTTGTGATTTTCCAGTCATTGTAAACAACCAACAGAGGCTACAGGAACTCACTGATACCATCTTAAAAAAAGCAAAACTCAAAGTATGATGAGTATAATTTTTAGCTTGGCTTTGACACCCTTAAGCTTTTCTTCTTCTCTACCTAAACAGTCTTTTATCTGTGCTTAGTTGAAGGGATTTCTGGCATAGTCTGTCATTGAATGACGTTTTTAAAATTGTATTTTTTTTTTATCTTTTAATCTTTCAGTGACAGATCACAGAACATTTGAGTGTGTGATGGCATAAAATTGATGAATATGATGGTAGTTATTGTGGAGTCAATAAAAGAGGTCCAAGGACTAAGCTTTGAGGAACACCTCGGGTCATACAGGTTACTGACAGAAGCAAATAGTCCCAATTAAGTTGCTGGAACATAACAATTAATTGTGTGCTTATGACTTTAAATTATAAAATCAATGAAGTGTGCTTATGATTATATTTAAGTTTAAATTATTTCATGTATCTGTAATCTGAAATGTTAATTAGTGCTATTATTTTTACCTTTATTATATTAATAATTGGCTCTACTGATATCTCTACAGTGTGAATTTGTAATTTATTTTACTTTTAACTTATTGTGTAAAAACAAACTGACTCTAAAGGCTGAGCTGGAGCGCAAAAGTCCACAAAGACAAAAACAGGAAACCTCTATATTTACAGTAAATACAGTAAAATCGGTAAAATGAGTAAAATCAATAATAATAGAATAAGGTAATGATGGATTTTAATTGTTTCTTTTAATGAGGTTCCATATGTAAAAGATTCATGGCTACTGTTGACTATATTAAAGTACAATCTCGTTTTTTTTATTGATGACTTATTTTAGCCTTCAGGCTTTTGATTGCATCCATGATAATGGAATTATTTTACAAATTGTACATTTTCTCATGATCTACTCAGTCACATGTATAACTAAACTATAAATGCTAGTGAGTCAAAGAGAAGACCAGTAAATAGTAATAACACAGATTATTTTTACAAGTTAAATTTTACAAAGTTAGTGTTAAATTCA
Source organism: Andinoacara biseriatus (assembly GCA_015108635.1). Taxonomy (NCBI): domain Eukaryota; kingdom Metazoa; phylum Chordata; class Actinopteri; order Cichliformes; family Cichlidae; genus Andinoacara; species Andinoacara biseriatus. The sequence goes on along the minus strand of VUQJ01031615.1, from coordinate 15,734 downwards.
CGTATTTTATACGTAGATATATTTTGACCTTCGGTGTTTGGTCTATCCCATGTTTAAAACATCCACTGTCGTCTGTCTTTCGGTTCCTGCAGACTTATACAGGCTCAATCCTGGTAGCAGTTAACCCCTACCAGCTGCTGCCCATCTACACTCCAGACCAGATCCGCCTCTACACCAATAAGAAGATTGGCGAGATGCCTCCACACATATTCGCCATCGCAGACAACTGTTACTTCAACATGCAGCGGAACAACAAAGACCAGTGCTGCATCATCAGGTTTGTGCACATGTTCAGTTTATAAGAACACAAGGTGATGGACATGCACCATTTCTAAAGAGGAAAAACTCACCAGTTAATCAGCTCTTCCTGAAGTATTTAATCTTCTAGCTTCTTATGGGTTTTTTTTTTTAATCCCAGCAAATATTTTTCAAAGGACTGCAATAGCTCCTCAAAGATGTTCCAGGAGCTTTCCTGATCTAAACTCTTTGGTTGTCTTGGAAATCTGTTTGACATATTTGCTGTTCTAAAGGGAAGTTTTCTAAGTTGTCAGTTGATAATATTCCATCTGTTAGACACATACATGTACACTGTTTATGGGAGTCAGAGATGACTGCAATATCTACTAAGTTACTGTATGTACACCACATACTGTATATGAAAGATGGCTGTAACATCAGCCATAGCTTTGGGCTTTGCGTTTTGACATTGTGAGGTTAGTTTTTGTTACTGTTAAGTTATTTTGGAGGTAGACGTAACCATATTTGGACAAACTAATCTAACTAGCTTGATTAGTGAGCTGCAGTCATAAACAGTTTGCATGCAGTACATGCACACAGATATCTGCTTATTAATCATGAATAGCAGACCAAGAAAATATTAAAGAACAGAGAACTTTATGCATTAAAACTGGAGCCTTCTTGGATTGTCTGCACCACAGTGCAAATTCTGTTAATTGTCATATAATTCAATTAAAATGCTCCAAAAGGCATCAACATCACAAACATGCTGGAGAGGTCCAGTTCAGTAACAGACAGCAGCTGTCTGTGTCAGAACATGACAGTATTCGTATGGATGAGTTAATAAAAAATAAATTCACGTACTCTGCAGTTGTTATGAAGAAGGAGGGCTACAAATATGCTTTTTAATGCCGCAAAGTTGAACATTTTAACATGGGAATCTGTGGGGATTGGCTCTCTTTTGGAGGCAGCATCAAGTAGCCCCTGGAGGAGCACTTCCTAAACTATCAAAACCACAAACAAATCGGCATCAAGTAGTTAATTTGTGATGAATTCATCATGTATATTGCATGAGTGTGTGACCGTTTTCTTTATGGGACAGCGGTGAGTCTGGAGCTGGGAAGACTGAGAGCACAAAGCTGATTCTGCAGTTCCTCGCAGCCATCAGCGGGCAGCACTCCTGGATTGAGCAGCAAGTCCTAGAGGCCACGCCCATTCTCGAGGGTAAGCATTAAACTGCAAAAAATTATCACCCTCAGCTCACAAATGGACAGCGAACATGGAAAAAAGTATCAGTATTTGAAAAGGTGTCCCCGTTTCTTTGCTCTTCCTGGTCACATCAATGTCTGGTTTGTCACTTCCTTCAGCCTTTGGCAATGCCAAGACAATTCGTAATGACAACTCCAGTCGCTTTGGGAAGTACATAGATATCCACTTCAACAAGCGAGGGGCCATCGAAGGAGCCAAAATAGAGCAGTACCTGCTGGAGAAGTCCCGTGTATGTCGACAGGTGAGACTCCAGATCCAGATCAATGTTTCATCAGAATTGGCGAAAAGACTGACCTTCCTTACTCAAGTAAAAGTGCAGGCTCTGAAATGTAATGAGTGTAAGAAAGTAAAAGTAGCTCTTTTGGAGGGCATCTTCTACCAACTAATTATTTTTTAAACATTTTTTAAAATAATGCATCAAAATGTAGGTGTGACGGGGTTAAGACTAGGATAACAGGGTTGAAGAAGGTTTTACTCTCAAATTCACTGCACAGGACTTTCCCTTAACATTGTATTTCATTATGTAACAAAAGAAGGACAAGAGATATAAATTGCAGTTGTATTGAGTTTTATTAACCTAAAGTAAAAACAATTTTAACAATGTTACCTGTCAAATATTAAGGTAATTCAGATTTAACAAAGATTGTGTGTGTATGCCAAGCCTCAACTGGTCAAATCTACTAGGCCTAATGAGAGGTGCACTAAAATCCATCTTGCCCTCATTGTAATAACATAAAACTAAACTTGTAAACTGATATTTTTGATGAACCGAACTAATCAAACTTTTTACTGGTTGTGGGGGTGGAATGAGTTCAGAGACATCATCAAACCGGTACCAGAGGAGATCATCCTGATGGGGCCAGAAGAATCGGTTTGACCCAGCACGATGCATACATTTGACTTGGACATGTGTTTCCTGTATCATCAGAATGATGCCTGGATAGAAATCATCATCATATTTGAGAAAACACCATTTCACAATCAGCTCTGAACTCTCCCACTGGATTTTCTTGTCTGGATTTCCCACACTGGCTGATTGTGGTAGAGCACTTTCTATCTTCGGGCCAAAACTAAAACACTGGGTGTTGAAGCATTTGCAGTCAAACTGCTTCCTTGTTGTGCACATGCAGCTCACATCATGAAATATCAGTTCTCCTGGAGCCCGAGTAATGACCTGGGAAATTCTCATGGCTCCAGGAACAGCTGGTATCAGCTTTGGCATTTTCTCCATTGCTTCCTCAACAGCTTCACTTTTCACAAAGAACAGTTTCACAGTTGTGTTTGTCTCAGTCAAGGCCCTGAAAAACTGCTCTGCATCTGGGATGTCACGGCCCTTTGCCACCGTCATGTCAGCTGTTCTTTTTAAGGCTCCCTCTACACCATCTGGTGCTCCGTTTTCCATGACTAAATATCTAAAAATTAGTAAAAGTAACAAGTTGTCAGGAAAATAAATAAAAATAAAAGTACAGATATCTGAAAATTCTACTTAAATACAGTAACAAAGTATTTGTACTTTGTTACAGCCTCTGTGTTCCACTAGCAAGGATGACAACCTCAAACACAAATATAGATAGATGGAAAGCAACGATCTAGGCCTGAAACTGCCATGTGGGGTGTGCCTCGCAGGGGATTGATGGCTGCTCCTGGGCTGGGCAGGTAGAGGGTAGGAGGTATGGCCCTGCTTCTGAACTTTAGATCAACTACCTTCAATTAGGGCCAGTAACTAAGACAGTATTGCCTTCGCCTCTGTTGTGTGGTTAAACTACCTTAAACTGCTGCACACGTAACTTATGACAAAGATATAGATATTTTTTATTTGAAGGCTGGGGGGCGATTTTTAAAAGGTTTATCTTTTCTTAGACTAGAGTTTTGGTATTTGTTGTAAAGTCAAATGTAGGATTTGAAATTAGTGGCAGATGTACAATTTCATGTATGAATGAGAAGGACAATTTTTACTACCAATAATTTTTATTCACCTATGTCCCCTCTGACCCCAGTGTACACATGGCCACCAGCCTATCTTTGTTTTCTCTGCCACATCACGTTGTGCTTGTAGTAAAGCCTTCCAGCGTTCCTCGTGCTTTTGTTATTTTTGCCTTCTTTTTATTGACCTCCTTATGATCCTTTTGGATTCTTTTATGAAATTGATCTCCTTTTGGATTGTTTGCCTTGCTGTGACCACTGCTTGTCTCCAAATAAAGAGATGGATGAATTTTGAGCTTCTACTCAACCTCCAAGCACATTTGGGTCCTCTTGTCTGAGTCGTTACACTTTTTTCAGCTGGTTTATTTAATTTCTAGTATCTCCAGCAGTAAAATGATTTGCTGCATAAGACTTAAGTGCTTGAATATTTAGAAGCTATATATAAAGTAAATGCTTTAAAATATACACACAACATTTTAAGTGTTTATCCGTATTGGTGTAAAATGATTCCTGCAGACTTATATTTTGAATTATTACAACTGTTATTACTACTATTATTACTACAAATTATTACTACTATTTTATCATTTTTTAATTTATTTATACAACTTTATACATAATATGTTGTATGATGGCCATACATATACTTTCTTTCTTGCTCCTTCAGGCTCCAGATGAGAGAAACTACCATATTTTCTACTGCATGTTGAAGGGCATGGCACCAGAAATGAAATCAAAGCTGGGCTTGGGCCTCGCCACAAACTATGCCTACCTCACCATGGTGAGCCTTGCCTACTAGTTAGTATTGTTTGGTGATAAACAGGTAGTATAGAGGAAGTTAGTCCATAAGAAATGGCTGTACCTACCATAAATCCTGAATTTAGCATTTTTTCCATCACTATGTTGGGTTTTTTTTTGGAGCTGGAAGTGACCATATTTGTATGAGAGTGTGAAATGCTACATAAGTTATCAGCTAACACTAGTAAGGTGTATCCATAGGCTGTATGGATGCGATGCTGAGATAGATAGATGGATAGATAGCTTCTAAACCAGTGGTAAGCAACTCCAGGCCTCAAGGGCCAGTGTCCTGCAGGTTTTAGATGTGTTCCTGATCCAACAGACCTGAATCACATATAGATGTCATTAGTAGGACTCCAGAGAACTTGATTGCATACTGAGGAGGTAATTTAGCCATTTGATTCAGCCTGCAGGACACCGGCCCTCGAGGCCTGGAGTTGCCCACCCCTGTTCTAAACCAATGCACAGATTTATAAATGCACAAGATTGTAAAAACAAAGAAAAAGAAAAAACACTAAATCTTGGTTTTAAATGAAAATGCCTGTGCCTGAAGCTCATGTGCAAAAATATAAATGTTTTGCATTCATTTTATAAGTAATTTAATATGTATTTGGCAAATGCAGTTAATTTACCTTTTCCGATAAAGAGCAGCGCACAGCTGCTTCCCAAAGCATTTCAGTAGGAGCTGTCAGGTGAAACCCATTAACCAACATTGCCTCTTACCTGGAGCCGCTGGGCTGGTCTGGCTCATAAAACTGCAAACCTGAACTTGTGTTTCTTTTAAATTGCAGGGTAACTGCACAGAGTGTGACGGACGTGATGACCTGAGCGATTACTCCAGCATCCAGTCAGCCATGAAGGTCCTCATGTTCACCGAGACGGAAACTTGGGAGATTTCCAAGCTGCTGGCTGCCATCCTGCATATGGGAAACCTGCGATTCGAGGGTGTGTGAATACACAAATCAGAGATATCAATCAGAGACATCACACAGTTTGCAAACCTGTGAGAAAAACAATAATCTCTCTTGTTTCCCTCAGCTCGTACATATGATAATCTGGACGCCTGTGTGGTGGTGAGATCTCCTGACCTGGTGACTGCTGCATCACTCATGGAGGTTTTGATTATGTTTTGATACACCTGACAAGCACACATCCATTTTCGTATTCTTCCATAGAAAACTGTGTCGGTCCTTTAAATGTCTGGCTTTTTTTTTTTTGTCATGTTCTTATTGGTTGTTGTGTACTGCAGGTGGAGCCTAAAGACGTGATGGTGTGTTTGACAACACGAACCCTCATCACACGTGGTGAAAGTGTTGCCACGCCTCTCAGTGTGGAACAAGGCCTGGATGTCAGGGACGCCTTTGTTAAGGTACTTGTACCACTTTAAAAGTAATATATGTAAGCCCTGGGTGCTTCTCTACCTGCAGGCTGGACAGGTCGTGTTGTAGTTGTCCTCCATGCCATTCAACTTCCTCTTCCTATGAGGCTGTCTTCCTGCAGATGCACTCTACCTCCATCATCCGGGGCTATAGCTGGTCCTTGATTTGCTCTCCAGGTGGAGAGCTGGTTCATGTACAACTTTGCCAGGCTCATAAATTCTGCAGAGCAAAACAGGAACCAGTGAGAGTCCAAGGCATTAAATAGTAAAGAAGATGGACATAACCATCTTGATATGGACTCTGCATTATGAAGCCTCAACACTGGCATTTTGACCACTGCCATGTTGGTTTTATACAGCCAAAAGAGACCACACTTGGATAAAAGGATGGAGTGCTAAATTTTCGGCTTTATATAGTTATCTTGGTTATCAAAACCTGCATGGACACAATCCACACACAGGTACCAACTAATTAGTACTAAGTAACAGTAAAATACTAAACTTTAACTCACCCAATGTAAAGCACAAACTTATTGAATGGTCTATACCACACAGTAAGCCATAAAATTAGTCAGCAATTCATTAAAATGTTCCAAAAGACAAGAATAGGTCCAGTTTATTGAACCTCCTCAGGGTTCTTATGAAAGGCCAAAACTGTTGGGTGTCTGTAGAGATTGGCTCACTTTTAGAGTCAGCCTCAAAAGACCACTTGAAGAACTGCAATTTGTTGTTTTTTTTCATTCTGGCGGATACCCTTTGTCCAAGATAGTGGAGTTGGAGTCCAGCAGTGGGTTAAGGTTAGAGAGATAAATTAGAGAGGCACCTTAATGACCTTAATGAGCCTTCAGGTTTGAAAACACAAACCTGGAGAGGGCTGGCTTATTAGCACCAAACTTTCAGAATAAAATACTTACTTTAAAGAGCAGAAGGTGTAGAAGTCCACTGCTGAGAAAGATTGCAGGTGAAACTACAAGTCACTGCTTCATCAGCACTCCCACAAAAGGACACCAAGAGATGTGAGATTAGCACTGTCTGAGGGTCCCTGTGAGCTTCAATAGGGTGGTGTTAAAATACATCACTCAGCACTTACTCCTTTTACTGGTGGATGGGACTCTGCTGGTTATTTCTGCAACATAAATGGTAACTGTAATGTTTTCCTATTCCTAGTAACTTCCTCCACATTATTCCTAACATCTGCTTTGCATATACAGTAATGTTACTTTTGTTGAATTGAAGTCTGGGAAAGGGTCTGTGAGGAAATATTTTTGGGACCCTCTCATGAAGATGTCTCCAAACCCGAGTTATGGGCTGGTGAGTGACTCTGCAACAGCAAAGTTCATGAATTCTGTCATCCAGGGGATCTACGGGAGGCTGTTCGTCTGGATAGTGGATAAGATTAATGCTGCCATATATCGACCTCCGTCCTGCGAGAGTAACATCATCCGAAGGTCGATCGGGCTGCTGGACATCTTTGGCTTTGAGAACTTCATCGTTAACAGGTGAGAAGCTGTGCAGAGTGTTTTTGTTGGTCATTCATCCTATTTATGCTACTTTGTTAGTTTGATGCTTTCTTCTTCTTTCTTCCCTGTAGTTTTGAACAGTTGTGCATCAACTTCGCCAACGAGAACCTGCAGCAGTTCTTTGTCCGCCACGTCTTCAAACTGGAGCAGGAGGAGTACAACCTGGAGGACATCAGCTGGCAGCACATCGAGTTCACAGACAACCAGGACGCGCTGGACATGATCGCCAACAAACCCATGAACATCATCTCCCTCATAGATGAAGAGAGCAAGTTCCCTAAGGTGCAATAAATATTTAGTGGATATCTGCAAAGATGTCTTATTGAGTCTGGCTTTGATTGATGTGTGGTTCTTCATATTTTGTTAGGGAACTGATGCTACGATGCTGTATAAGCTCAACTCTCAGCACAAGCTCAACTCCAACTACATTCCTCCTAAAAACAGCTACGAAACCCAGTTTGGCATCCAGCACTTTGCTGGAGTGGTGCATTACGAGACCAGAGGTACCTCCACCTTCATCAGATCTTTTCTGCTCTTTCTCTTGCTCCTGTTTGTGTGATTTAAGCTGTAGTTTGTGGTAGCTGTGGTAGGTGGTTTATTCCTGCCAAAAAAATACCGATAAAACGCCAACATTCGGATGTACATTGTTGAATTGTTTGAAATATTAATGGGATCATTGGAAAGGATCTTTACATTAACCCTTTTCATCACCTATGTACCCTAACTCCCAACCCTTTTTTGGCTTTTGTTTTCCAAAGTCTTTCAATTAAGGGAGTTAAATAAACATGCTGTTAGGAATGTTAGCACACAGAGATGATATTGATTCCAAAAGCAGCCTGTCCTAGCAGGAGTTTGCTTGTTCCTTTTAAAATGAATGTGTTCTTCCTGAGTTCTGATTTAATTTTAAAAGGTCATTTGGGAAAGTTAGCAGCGGGCACACTGAGATGATATTGATTAAAAAATAACTTTTATCCAAAGAGGTTTTACTGTTTTCTGAACAAGCACAGACAGTTTGGCTAAGGGTTAGGACAGAGTGTCTGGGGTATATAAATTTGAATTCAGAAGCAAACTGGATGCATATTGTGCTTTCCACTGGAGTCTTAGTAGATGCATCATCACACCTGCCCAGAGCTCCAGCCACTCGGGCTCTTCCAGCTCCTGGAGAAACTGTGGTTCTCAGGAATTTAGTCATATTAACACATATTCTGGGCTGGTCCAAAACTAAACACTCAGTGTCACAATATTCACACAGACTCAGCGAGTATATTAGGGATAAATATCAGTTTCAATCTGAAATTCTTCATTTGTAAAAATCAAAACAACATCTATTTTGAATTTTGACTGTAGCTGCCAGAAGAGAATTTACAAAGAAACAGCTTAAGTAAGATGTTCCAGTATCAAGTGGCCTGTTGGTCACTAGCAGATATTCCAGGCTCCAGTTGCTCTAACATGTTTATGACCCTGTCATAAGTCAACGTCATAACCTTGGCTTTCGTTGGTAGCAGCGACGTGGCATGCAGAGACCTTTGAAAGTCATTAACATTCAGTGACTTCAAGCAGCTACAAAGACCCACCTACTTAGCCTCTCAGCTTCAAGACAAGCCACTGAAGCAACTACCAGTGAGCGTGAAGGATAATGCTGATTGACAATGGGGGGGGGGGGGGTAATTATATTAGAGGCTTACCCAGGCAGCCTTAGCCTGGAATATCCACTAATGACTGACCACCGGCTTCAAAATGCTTCAGGATCCGCCCACGTCCCATTCCCAGTGGTTATTTGGCCTGGCATTCCTTGAAGTTGCAGAGGCTTTCTGTGATCACCACATCACTACGAATCACTTCCTGTGTGGATGACCCTCGAGTCCCTCTTAGCAATAGTTTAACTTGTGTGTGTGTGTGTGTGTGTGTGTGTGTGTGTTTTCTTGCGGAGCCTCTAACTTCAGACAGATTATTTCTGCCATTATGTCATTGACAAAGT
>VUQJ01031613.1:17679-29292 GCA_015108635.1 Andinoacara biseriatus | reverse complement strand
AACCAGAAAAGCAATAGCATAAATGTCCTGAAGAAGCTGAACGTTTTGATACCAGAACGGTTTCTGTAACATAAACGTAGCTGAAGTTATTAACGACCTAAAAACGTACTACCTAAAAACGTACAATAACAATACTGTGAATGCTTTCAAGCATTTAAGGTTGCAAATGATCTTATTGCTTCTGACCGTGGACTCATCTCTGTGCTTGTCCTACTAGACTTCAGTGCAGCTTTCAATACTGTTGACCAATAACATTTTATTATGGAGATTAGAGCATGTCACTGTCACAGGTCATGGGTATTAATGGTCCTGCGCTGCAGTGCTTTGAATCATATTTATCTAATAGACTCCAATTTGTTCATGTAAATGGGGAGTCTTCTTCATGCACTAAGGTTAATTATGGAGTTTCACGGGGTTCTATGTTAGGACCAATTCTATTTACACTATACATGCTTCCCTTAGGCATTATTATTAGAAATAACTGCATATCATTGTTATGCAGTTGACACCCAGCTTTATTTATCCATGAAGCCGAATGACACATCAATTAAACTGCAGTAATGTCTTAACCCTCATAATGTCCTGGAGTCAATTTCAGAGAAAATTTGACCCCAAATGATCTCTGTTGCTATCAAAATAAGGTTTATATTTCTCAAATGATCTAAAAAAAATAATAAGGGTTGTTTGATATTATGCACTTTATGATTAAAATCAATTTGAGGCAAATTGAAATTTATATAATTTAATAACATCTGTTGTAATATGGGGTCAAAAAAGACAGTCAAGCTTTGCTGGGTCATTTTGACACCAGAGGACAAATGGTGTAAGGCAAGCGGGAGGACATTACGAGGAGACATAAAGGCCTGGATGACCTCTAATTTCCTGCTTCTAAATTCAAGTAAAACTTAAGTTATTGTACTCAGCCCTACAAACAATTAGAAATGTGTCTAACCAGATACTCTGGCCTCTAATAAATGTGGTCTAATAAATGTGATAAGCACTGTACCTGAATGTGTCTAAAGCATGCAGTGTCCCAGTTTTCAGCACAACACAAAATGTTCTAATTCATCTTTGAGACATTCTGCATACATCTTCATTTCACCTGCCAATCCTGGAGAAATACAACAGCAGTTATATTTTTAAATGTGTCCCACACGGCCTAACCCACGCACCAAACAACCACTGACTCTCCACCACAAAATCATAGCAGGATTATGGGCTTGTAAATCTGTCAGTCTGAACTTGTTGTGCTGGTTAACATGATAACGAAGCGACTGTAAATGTTGTGTCCTTGCTATTGCCTACAGCAGTTGGTCAGTCACAGCACAGCTTAACATCAGGAATAGGCAAAATTAAAGAAGACAGGACTGAGTGTTTCTTTTCATTCACATCTTTTCACACTTTTTATACCCCACTCTGCATTTAATCATTAGTTATTATCTCTTCCACAGCAAGTCTTTTGTCCTGTCTCTCTCCCCTCTAATCCCAACTAGTCACAGTTAGGCTGTGTGACTTGCAGAAAGCGTGGGACAGAGCTGATATTTACTAGATTTAATGTTGTTTTATTGTCCAAAAATACAAAACAAAGAATCCCAGAATCCAAGATCAAAACATAATCTAAAACCATAACACGCTAGGAACAGAAAGGGAGGGGACATGAGCACACACACACACACACACACACACACAGCAGACTGGAAACACGGACTGTGATGCAGCAAGACAAAACGAAAACGAAAAGGCAATATAGTCTTCAAAACAAACGAAAAAAGGAAACAAAAGGCGACAGCACAAGGCTGGAAAACCAGTCCAAAAACAAAACACAGGAGAGGAGGCAGAACACAGGCCAAAAAAAAGGTTCAGGGGGTCTGCCAGAGAAGCCACCAGGGAGGTAACACGGTTCAGGGGACCGTCCAGGCCACAAGGCAAGGCAGCAACATCCACAAAGTTCAGGAGGCCGCCTGGGCCACAGGCCAAAACCCAAAGGCCAAAGCCGGCTGTGAAGAAGAAACAGTTCAGGGGGTTGGACACAGTGCCAGCTGCAGGGACAGGACACACTAGAAGGCTGGCTACGGTGCTGACAAGGCCAATTAGGGGGCCACTCGCAATCCCAGTGACGGTGGTGATGAAGATATCCTGGGGGCCGTTTACAGCAGGAGGGAAGACACTTGGTAGGCAGGCCGCAATCCCAGTGGCAGGATGAGACAGGGAGTCGACCGCAATTCCAGCAGCGGCGGCGATGCCCATGACCCAGTTCAGGGGACCTGCTGAATGGCCAGTGGTGAGAGCGGAGGAGGCCTGGCCATAAGGTCCGGAGGCAAAGACTCTCAGATGACATGATAGGGACCCTTGGGCAGCATCTGCGATTACAGAGACCCTTGGCTGGCTTGGCACGAAGCACCAGCTCAGTCCCTGGAGGCTCGGACTGAGCCAGACCCTCAGACACAGGCTTGAACTGAGCTGGACGCTTGGACAGAGTGGAACCCTTAGACACAAGGCTTGGACAGAGGTTGTAGCAGCTCAGGATTCTTGAAGAACACAGGACTGTCAGCAGGGAGCACAGTCGTCTCCTCAATGTAGACTCTGGCACTGCAGGCGAGGATGTAGACTCCGGCAGAAGTGAAGTAGATGGTGAGACTGGTAACTCAGCCCACATCTGGGGAAATAGAAAGGACGCAGGAGTGGACCTGTCCTCGGCCACTCCCACCCGCATAGTAGATCCGGGTGCAGGGAAGGGCTGGTCCTTAGCCATCCTATACCCAAGAGGTCAACACAGGTGTGGGGGGCTTGACGCCCCTCAGGAGGGCAGTTCACAATCTGTGTTTACAGTTTCAATGAACACACCCTTATAGTCTGGAGTGTCTGACTCAGACACAAGTTCACTGGCATCTGACTGCGTTGGAGGAAAAAACACGCAAAACAGTCTCTGTGCCAGAAATGCACATAGCAGTCCTTGATGAAGGGGTTGGAACAATATCAAGTTCAGTGTCACATACAGAAACATAACATTCATCCTATGAGGCTCAGAAACCCCACATAGAGGTTGCCAGAGGTTTCTTCCTGTTAAAAGGGAATTTTTTCTTCCCACTGTCGCCAAATGCTTGTTCACAGGGAGTCATTTTGACTGTTGGGTTTTCTCTGTAATAATGGATAGCAGGAAAGGACCCCAGTGACAGGACTGAACTCAGTAAACTCAGCTTAATTCAGTTGGTAAACTCAAAGGAGGCATAGAATGCATACTGGGCTGGTCAGGAGCCAGAGTATATAAACTAAGGGACAAAACTCAGAAACATGGCAGACACAGCATAGAAACCACATAGAACTTAACAAGACACAGCCAATATATACACACAAGGCAATAAGAGGAGAGTGGAACCACCCGGGGAGAATAGGTGAACAGAATTACACTAACAAGACAAAGGAAGCAAAACCCCACCCAACACACACAGGGAGCAGGGGGACAGCCAAAATAAGACAGGAAGAGACCAAACATGATACAAAAGCTGCCTTGACACAAGACGGGGAATACAACTAAATATAGAACAAGGGCGACGAGACGGAGGAACAAAACATACACTGGAACACAGACGCAGGGAAGATGAGAATACTAAAAGCAAAACAGGAAATACAATAACTATAACTAATAACTTCATTCAGAACACTATGACAAACTAAGAATCTAAAGTATAAGCAAAGTGAGAAACAGCACGAATACAGAGATACAGAACCTCGCAAAAAAAACACAAAACACTGGGAAAACCATGACAAGGTCTTTATCATACAATATTATGCACCTTGAGGTGACTTTGCTGTGATTTGGCACCTATATAAATAAAACTGAATTGAATTGAAATGTGCTTCCACTTTCTGCTCGTCCACTTTTTATGCTAAAGTACAAGCAAACACACCATTTAAGGAAGAGACACGTGAGCCAGTGTGTTGCTGCTGACGCATGTGCACAGTAGAGGTTGATAATCAGTCTAAATGTGTGCTGAAAGTCAAATCTACTCTTAAATCAAATCAAATCAAATCAATTTTATTTATACAGCGCCAATTCACAACAAACAGTCGCCTTAAGGCGCTTTGTATTGTAAGGTAAAGACCCAACAATACATCATTCAGTCAGTGGCTGTTCTAGAGCTTTCAGTCATCTCACACAGTCCTTATCAGCAAAGTATGACATCGAGGACATTCACATTTCCACTATTTGAGTTCATTCTCAAGCTGCGCTGAATCCCCACAGAACCTACACCATAGTAGATGATGTATTTTGCAGGATAACTCAATTTGCTCTAAAACAGAGCTGTTCATGTTTGACTCAGAACTACTAAATTAGAAGTGCTGAAATAAACAGTTACTTTTACGGAGGAAGGAGAGAACACTTTAGAGTCAGTTCAGATGATGAAAGCTTTGAAACCCACAGAATGCTGAGTATTGACTATGAAGTTACGGCCTGTTACACTGAATTAACAGACATTATCCTTATATGTTAACATGGCATTTTACTCCTGTGTAGACATAGAACAGTTTATGTCTGGTATATGGCATAGATTTAATGCAGTACAATAAATGAACCTTAAAAGTCAGAATCAGCAACCTGACCTGCTGACAATCATCTAAGGTTCTAGTTTTATTCTCCTGCCACAGTTTACAATGAGCTATGGGTAGAGTGATGCTAATTTGTCTTATTCTAAATGTAATAGTTAATACTGCAGAAACTGGAGCTAAATATTTGCCAAACTACTTCATTTTTTGTGTGTGTGTGTGTGTGTACAGTGACTGAAAGAGAGTAAATGCAGAAACATGTATGTTACTGATTACACGAGGCAACAAATTTCCACTTTTGTCTGTTTAAATTATGTTAATCTAGTTCTGTACATGTAAACTAACTAAAAATATATCTTTTTGATCCCAAAACTTTGCTTTTGGGGTTCGAACAATGATTTTACAAATTTGTCATGTTCCCAAATAATGCCAGTTACATGTGGTTTTTGTTTAGGTTTGAATGTTTTTTCAAGCTGTTTTCTCTTCAAAAATTGCTCAAAAATGGTAAAAATGTTCAATTAAAAGGAAAAATTAACAAACTGATGACTAACTCAATCAGTTTGATCAAATCTTTAACTGTTCATATCAAACACAAAAGTTCAGAAGTTCAGAAGAATTAGCTGAGGTTTCAGGAATCTCAAATATTGCACAATTTTCAACCAAACACAAAATTTGGGGCAAAATGCTTGCGTGTCAAAGACAAACATCGTGTTATATAGTGATATCTGTGTCAAATATGTGCCCACTCTGATATAAGATTCTCTGTGACATCAGAGCAGCTGTTAGAAGCATGGAAAATTCCTGCCGCAGGAAATCACAAATGTCACACTGTTGCTCCACAACCCCAAATCACAGCAGATTGAAACACTGAAGAGAACAGATGACTAACAGAGATGCCATCAGTCCTCATAGCTTGCGATGACTTACAGCTTTGACAGACGGTAAACAACAGTGAAGTTCCAACCCAATCAATATTCCAGGCTGAAATTCATGTCAGGTACACACAGTACATTTGAAAAGGGACCTAAGACATTATCTGAGTATGAAGGTTTGTAAATAATACATTCACCCATTTTCAGGACAGACATTAAGTCATTTTCCAACTTACCTTTAATTAAATTTATGCAGACACTCTGCATAAGAACATATCCCAGAGCTGGTGAGGTGAATTGTATTTTGTTTGTGATGCTCAAAGAACAAAACATCTGAGAGGCAATATGCTAGTTATGCATCTAAGCCTTTTAAAATGTCACTGTCTAGCACTGGGAGCCCCATTCACCCATGCTGTGTAATACTATATGTCTTATATGCCCCTTTTTCTTTGTTAAGGTTTCTCAAACCGATTCCTGTCCAGCTCACACCCACACTCTGAATATAGCAGGTGTGCAAAGAGCATGACTGCATTGTTCAAATAACACCAACTGCTGTTTGCTTGTTTTGTACCCTGATGATATCATCACCTCCCAATGAATCAATTGCTAATTGCATCCGGACGCCTTGTTTCATGAGACCAAAGTCTGCACAGAAATTACAGTTACATCAGAGGCAAAATGTTTGTCAGTGATAGCAGCATCTTGCCCAGTGCAGTGATCCATAAATGCTATTTTGTTGTAGCTCCTGTAACTTGTATCCCATTTAGATACAAGGTACAGATAAATTCAAAGACTTAACCAAATGTAATTTACAGAAACTTTCTGACCTGTGTTTCGTAAGAGAACTACCAGTTTTTTTCCTGATCTGACATCAAAGAAAGAATAAACTAAAACTAGAAAAGTAAGACAGACTCAACAATTAAGTATTTTTATTAGACTTTTTTCTCCTGCGCTGAATCGGATTCTGAGGAACTAAAAATTTATATGAGCTTTTAAAGGCTGTGGCAGCTCTTGCTTTTTCCTTCAGCTGCAGCCCCTAAAAGAAGTTCCACAATGTTCTGTTTTCACACAATTTCCCTGGATTTTTTTACTGGCAAAGTATTTGAGTTCACAGCAGCAGGACAAGCAGCTCGGGGAACGGAGTCATCCCGGCTGTCACAGGGCGAGAGGCAGGGTACACCCTGGACAGGTCGCCAGCCACCTGTGCTAGTCTGAATGAGCCTGACCAGCATTACTTATAAAACACAGAAAGTCTAAAATTGTTAGGAAGTGGAGAAATAAATCCACAGAAAACACCAGCAGCAGACAAGAGACTGTGGTCTCGTATTCTTTTAAAGCAAATCATTTCAAGACACTGCATCAGATAAACACCACACAGCTGAGAAAACAAAGGAAAGGAATCTGTTTATCAGGACTTCAGCGACTCAGCGCACTCATCACAAGAAAATACTCTTGTGACATCATTGTGTTTGATTACAGGTGTTGTGGAAAAATATAAAAGTTAATCTATAATGACAAACTGCTCAACGGGAGGTTTTTCGGCTGGTGGAGGACCTGCAAATGAAGACAAAGACCAGCTGACCAGCTGGATGAGTTACTGCCAGGAATAATGCAGAGTCAGCATCTTTAAGCATATCATATAAGAGGGATCACACACACGTATCTGAAAACTTGTTTCTGTGACATTTGTTTTGAAACATCTTTTCATTTAATCTATGTTTATTTGATGTATTTTATTTGAAATTTATACAAACATTCCTTCTTCCAAGGAGAATGTCGTATGGAGAGAACTGAAGTTGTGCAAGGCAATTTACTTCTCACATCCTTAGAAGCAAGGGTAATAATGTCTGTCAGCATTGGTATCCAAAAGAGACTCGGCTAAAGAATCTTCAAGAGGAGCTTGAAATGAAAATAAAGATACTCCAAGTAGAAGGGAGGGATGATGTAACTCTCAAATGTCACATTAAACTTAAATATATATATATATATATTATTTTGATAACTCATTTGATACTTATTTTATTTGTTAATTACATGACAATTTGGTATGAAAAGGTAAATATCTACTAAAAGAGGCACAATGCAAAAGCACGTCTGTATTCAAGTCCTTCTCTCTGGTCTGAGGTAGCTGGTGGTGCATCTTGATTTTCTAACTCTTCTGTTGGGGGTTTTGGGCGACCATGTTGCTTTAAGTAGTTGTGAACAACAGTTGTTGAAGTGATTACAATGCAGAATCTTCTTGGTTCAAACCAAAGTGTTTTGCAAAGGCACTGGAAATGCACCAGAACATGAATTCTACCAACCTAAGGGATGAAGTTTGATTATATGAGCCTGGCTGTAGCTCCATCACTCAGCTGATCACCTCTTTCAAATGGAGTATACAGAGATGAGTTTAGGAGAATCCAGGAATCTGGAGATGCACTTTTCCGGCATTAAAACAATGTTTAAAAACATTCAGGAAATCAAATTAAGGACTAGACAAAAGCTAGGACTATTTCAAACCATGATTGAGAAAACTGATTTCTGTTAATCTGGTTTAAAAGGTTGTTATTATTCTAGGATTTGACTTTATTGCAGTTTGGGAAACCACCCCATAGTATTTGGACTGGATATTAACTTGGTTATTTTTCATGATCTGCTTGATAAATGGCAGTAATTTATCCCTATGAGCAGCCAATTTGTTTGCAGATCTGTTTTCATCAAAATGTTTTAGGCAATGAACCAATAGCCTTGGTACTGCAGCATCCTCTTACTGTGTGACAGGAAGCCAATATAAGCCTTGCTTATCACTGTGTCTGGGTTTAACCACTGTAACAGTGGGACAACACTGCCACCATAAGGCAAAGTAAAATTCAGTATTTTTCTTCATCCAATATAGTTTATAAATCCCTTGGCTTGCCATTACCTATACAGGTTTTTGTATAGATGTAGATATTGTGAAATGCTGAAAGCATTTAGCAGATAGCTGGTGTAAAAAAAATCCAGTATTTATATATTGTTTATTTATTTTGCACTTTTTTGGTGGTATTTGTAACATATTCCTTTAGAATACCAACAGCAAGAAACGTTGGATTTTTTTCTGCCATTACTGCATGGAAGACAATGATAATAAACACTTTCTGTCAAAATGTGACTTATGACCCCACCTATCAAGTGAGTTATGGTGGGGGTAATAAAACTGGCATGCCATAAATTAAGTTTATGCTGTGTATATGTTTAAGATATAATAATAATTTGCAACAAAGTGGTTTTGTGGGAAAATTGTTTTTAAATGTGTTTTATCATATAACTGTATAGTTATATATATATATAATTTATATGTTTAATATGTTAATCATAACTAAACTGCAAGTGTGACGTTCTTTGTTCTCGAAGAATGTCTCACTGAATAACTACAGCAGAACTTATGGTTCCCCCACCAGTCAAATCCCACTTTAACTCTTTGAAAACACATTTGCTCTCTTCCACAGCATGTCTGTTGTCCAGTCTTCTTCCTCTCAGCCCCAAACAGTCGCGGCAGATGACTGCCCCTCACTGAACCTGGTTCTGCTGGAGATTTCGTCCTGTTAAAAGCGACTTTTCCCTTCCCACTGTCGCCAACTGCTTGCTTATAGAGGGTTGTTTGATTGTTGGGTTTCCCTGTAATTATTGTAGGGTCTTTACCTTACAAAATAAAGCGCCTTGAGGTGACTGTTTGTTGTGATTTGGTGCTATATAAATAAAATTTAATTGAGTTGAAATGGAACAACAGATCTCAATGGGGGAAAAATCAGGCTGGATATTTGTACTGATATGGTCTGTGTGTTAGGAATGAAAGGAGTCACATTGATGGAAATCAAAATTATCAACTTACAGAGGGCTGAATTCAAAGACACCTCAAAAATCACAGTGAAAAAATTATGCGGTACGGTAGTCCACTTTGACAAAAATTTCACTCAAAATAGCACTCAAAATAAAATAGCAGCTCAAAATAGTAATAGTTTTTATGGAACTCACAGGCTTGTATGTTTCTGTAGTGTCCTGGAGGATCTCCTCCCAGGGGTTGGACCAGGGCATCACTGAGTTCCTGAACAGCCATATGAAGCCGGGTATGGTACCAGTATAGGGTCTGACAATGAATCCAAGGATTTCATCCTGATATCTAATAGCAGTCAGGGTGCTGTTGCTTAGACTGTAGAGGTCTGTGCATCCCTCCATGGATACGCCATCCCTGACCCACCACCAAATCAGTCATGTTGAAGAAATCACAGGCAGCATAATGTTCTCCACAGCTTCTCCAGACCCTTTCACATCTGTCACAGGGTGAACCTGCTCTCATCTTTGAAAATCGCAGGGTGGCAGTGGTGGATCTGCCAATTCTGGTATTCTATGGCAAATGCCAATCAGGATCCATAATGCCGGGCAGTGAGCACAGGGCCCAATAGAGGACATTGGACCCTTAGGCCACCCTCATGAAGTCTGTTTATGATTCCTTTAGGCAGTATCATGAGAAGGGACGGCATACATTTTCCTTGATATGCAGATGGTACCCAGCTTTATCTATTCATGAAGCCAAACTGCAGGAATGTCTGAAAGACATAAAGGCCTGGATGACCTCTAATTTCCTGCTTCTAAACTGAGATAAAACTGATGTTATTGTACTCGCCCCAAAAAAATCCTAAAAACTTGTGCCAACCAGATACATTACCTTGGTCTCCAGTAACACTGTGAGGACTCTTGGAGTCATTTTTGAGCAGGATGCGTTCTTCAATGCTCATATTAAACAAATATGTAGGACTGCTGGTCGCAGCAGATGGCTGCCCCTCCCTGAGCCTCCCTGAGGTTTCTTCCCGTTAAAAGGTGGTGTTAAAAGGTACTGTGTGTGTGTTTGCAGTGTGTCTTTTCCCAATTTCCTGTTTATATTCACTGGTCACTATCCAATAAAGGCCAAAATTGTCTTTAAACACACACATTCACACTCCAATAAATGCAACCACCAACTTCCATTTAGTAGATGACCTGTTCTCCCTTCTGAGCCACAACCATCACAGATTGTAAGATATTGCCTACTTCAGCAAACTGTAAATAAGCATATCATCAGGTCTAAATCACTGGACAAACCAAGCATCTGGTTACTGATTTAGAAGTCCATAAGCTTTACATTTGGTCAAAATTCAGAAACCATGCTTGGCACCTTCCTAAAGGCACTTC
The DNA here is from genome assembly GCA_015108635.1 of Andinoacara biseriatus. NCBI lineage: Eukaryota > Metazoa > Chordata > Actinopteri > Cichliformes > Cichlidae > Andinoacara > Andinoacara biseriatus. The sequence goes on along the minus strand of VUQJ01031613.1, from coordinate 18,685 downwards.
ATAGATTTGGCAGAGGTGGAATATTTTTTTCCTTGAAGATTTGAAAAAGCATAGAGTTTATTTGACAAGGTTTTTGTTCAATTTATTTAAATCATCTAAACAAAGTCACTTGGGGAAAAATACTATACAAATTAAAGCAAAATAGACTACAATATCACTTTACCTATAGTGGTTCAGTTTACATGGGAGTGGGAAGCTGTGGGAAGAAGTGTGCTTATTGGTGGGGGCCAGGCAGTTCCCAGGCATGCTGGGAAGGCTGTTTGGCCTTTGGAGGGGCGGGGGGCTCTTGCCCTTTGACTGTAGGTGTTCTTTCTGGGACCTTTCTCTTCCTTCTGCTGGGGGTGGCCATGCAGTTGTCATCGGAACGTGTGGCATTGGGTTGTTGGAATTATTATGTGAAATTATAGTTTGGTTTCCTATGAGTTATCATGTCTAATGTTTTCATAAGTTGTTTCTATATATTACTGTGGTTTCTTTTATTCTGATGGGGATATGTTTGTGAAACTTTTAAAGGAGCTTTCGAAGGAACTGCAATCCTATTCACATCCCCCACAGAACACACACACACACACACCTTCCACAGCGCACAGGTACACGACAGCGCACACATGTAAGTCACGTACGCCATACGCGTAAGCACACATCCATATATGGGAAACTGGAAAAATACTGCTGACTGTTGTAACTGGGCGGAAACACCAGTCATGTGACTTGTATGCATGTGTGAATAAAAGCTGCGGGAGGCAGCGGCTCGGCGAAGATCTCTCCTGTGTGTCCTGAGGGACGCAGAGGACGGCTTCCCTTGGAAGTAAAATAAGAGTTGTGCGTTTGTTCCTTGTTTTTATGAAATGATCTGAACCTATCATTGTCCTCAGTGCTCTCTGTTTGCTGCAGACAGCGACAGTGTTTCCTTACAAATGCAGCAGTTGGTGACTGGTTGCACTTCACCCCCCCCCCCCCCTCCCTTTTTTCTTTTTTTTCCCCCCCCCCCACAACCCCCCCTTCT
>VUQJ01031612.1:20632-39933 GCA_015108635.1 Andinoacara biseriatus | reverse complement strand
TCGAATGCCCTCCAGACACAGCGAGGCCACCTCAGGGTCATCACAGTCCTGCAGGCCCACACTGAACGCAGCCAGCAGTGGGGTCCAGGCCAGCTGGAACACACACAAAACATCAGCAGGTGTATACATCCTATATTAACATCATCTTTTGTTACATATTATAGAAATTGCTAAATGTTATTACATCAGTTCTCCTTCTTAGTTGCAATGTTAGTGCCACTGCTCCAAGACATGTTTCAATATAAATGGAAGTGTTAAAACTGGCAAGAAACAGTAAGAGAAGATGGAAGAAGTCAGCTGGTTTTCTGTTCAGTCACAGTTAATCACAATGTGTCTTTACTGAACATACATTAAACATATCTTTGTGTTAGGCCTGAAGTTTTCATTAAAGCTCATTGTTAGTTAGGCCTTCCTTCAGTGTCCTGTTTTGGAGTCCTTTTTTTGACTCATGTTGTAATAGGTGGTGACACCTTCTTTGGCAGGAATAACTTGAGTAACTGTGGCTCAGTCCACAACAACATTCAGTGAGCTGTCTAGGCCCATAAAGCAAACAGAATGTCTTAAGTATTTGGGAGTTATAATACTGAAAGGATATAGTGATTCTTAAGTGGTATACATATGATACACAATTTGCCCCAAATAAATTAGACACAAGATTTAAGGAATGGATGTATAAAAGCACTTATGTAAGATAATGAAGGGAAACACATCATTAAGTTCTGAAATAATCAATGAATCATATTCACTAGAAGCAAATAAGGATTTTTATCCTTATTTACAGATGAGACATTTGGTCAGTGATAAAACGTGCGCCTGAATCAAGCAAACAGCTGTTGGGCCTGTTTAAAAGGGCCTATTGTTCAAACAAAGACAGAGGTAATATTTCAGGTCTGTATAAAAGGGCTTATGAACACTGAAGGACATTCAACCCTTAATATCAAAACAAAATGGGAAATGGAGGGAGAATTAGACATAACAGAGGCAGAGGGGATAACAATCTGGGAGTACCAATGGAAATGTAGCAGCTTGGCTTGAAAAGCCTGATTAGATATTTTAATCACACCTTACCAGAAATCTCATTATAAAAGGTAACTGTCCAGCTTGTTGGAGAAACTGTGGAAGCATGTTCAGAAAACAATTCATTTTTCTTGGTCATGCAAATAAAGAAGTATAATACCTTGAACATGGGTCTGACGTGCTCCAGGTGTGTGGCGCTGAAGAAGGGAGCCTGAGCATGGCTGACCGCCTCCATGAGAGCTTTAGCGGTCTTTGCCATCTGTTCCATCTCCATGTTGTACAGTAAACGACGCTGCTTCTCACTGGCCACACCTGATGGAAAATAACCTGAATGTTTCTGATTTTTATGAGTTTACCAACCATACTGGAAACCTAAAAATACACCACACTGAATCGTCTCTACTCTGTTTCTCTTTTTAAGAGTACTATTTGGTGAGTAAACCTAAATGATAAAAGTACTCACTCTGCTTGGTGGACTTTGGAGTGATTGAAAACTCTTTGCTCTCCTTCATGGCTATCTTCTTGCCTGCGATTTCATCGTATATGGAGGACAGATACTCTTCCGGCAGGTCCTTACTATCATTAATACCTCGGTTCATCTTGATGTACTGCTCTTTGGTCATTTTGTTCTTCACCTACAGAAACGAAGAAGATCGAGGCAGACAGTTGGAGGGATTCATTAACAGCATTGCATATGTCTGCATTAATGAAAATTTATGTAAATGAATTCAGCCAGTTTCAACATGCTCATGTCTGGAAGCAGCGGAGGTTAGAGGAAGCGGTGTCTGATGTTTAATTGTGAATATTTGTGCAAAAGACACGTTGAAAACTGGAAAAATGTTAATCCAATAGAAGCAACATTAAATAGGCTGACACTGTCAGATCAACTGAGTGATCAACTTCTGAAAATAATGAAAACTTCTTGTATTTTTTAAGCAATACTTATGTTTTAATGATCACACTGTCATAATGTACAATATTTTTGACTGCTCTTTAAGTTTTCTTTGACAGATTTCCATCTCTCACTCCCAGTCTACACGCATCACTGCACACCAGAGTTCTCACCTGCTCTTCTCAGACTTTAAATTTCAGACCTAACTTCCGCTGTTACAGTCTTCTGTCAGCAGCAATAAATCAGAGGCAGCAGCTATTTACAGAAGGCTGCGGTAAGGCACACATTGGCTGGTGCGGCTCTAACTTTCATTTGAACGACGCTACCGCAGCGATACAGTGGAGCTCTGCTAGTTTTAGCAGGCAAAAAGCTTCACAAAACCTGAAGGATTGGGCTCAACAGCTGGTTAAAATATCCATTTATGTCATCAGGAGCTCACTGTGACAACTGGCTTGAGTTGTGAAATTTCATCGTACACCTCTGTTCAATGTTCTGACTTCTGATCAGCTTTGTCTGCAATCTGTCACTAACTGAACATGACAGATTACTTTAGCACCTGAAACCCCCCTTCGACATTTGTCAGTCTGAAGACGTTAAAAAACTATGAGATAAAACACACAAAGGTGGTGTTGTTCTTCAGTTTTATCCACACAAAAATGACAGTCAACATTTACAAGGCACAGTTAAACTATGTGACGATGGTGACAGGAGCTCTCACCTGAGGACTGTGCAGGTCTGTGGTGAGCATAATGATAGAGTACGCCAGCACGTAGGCAGTGTCTGCACTGGCAAACAAAGTTTGTCTGCAAAAGAGGATTCACATGGGGCCAACAGTCAGAGGCTGCACTGTTCTAATCAAATGAAAACTCCAGAGATAAACAGAAGTAACCTGTCAAGCACAAATAAATTGACTTTAAAACTTTATTACTAATAGGAAACCGCGGCTCTTACCCCTGGTTGCACTCCAGGTATCGAGCAGCAAACTTCTCCATCAGCCTGTCGATCTTTTGGGCCTCACCCGGCAGCCTGAAGCCTTCCAGAAACATTCTCAGTGCAGAGACGAAGTCCCGGCCACAGAAATCCAGCTGGTCCACGTAGCAGTACATTACTTCTTTGTTGAACTTGATGTTCTCTCCCAGGAACTCACCCACCTGCGTCTGCAGATGCACAGACGAGGGGGAATTACTCATTTGAATTAGGAATACGGCAATAAGAGAGTAAGTGACATTTGTGTAAGCCTCACTGTGTCCAGTCGGTCTTCCTGGTGTAGGAACTGGGCGATATCCTCAGCGGTGTGACCCAGCATGCCCTGGTCCTGCAAGTACTGGATACCACGCTTTGGCTTCTTGTTGAAGCTGCAGAGAAAAATGAAGACAAACTTTTCACTGGACAGGAACAGACAGAAGTGCAAATATTTCACACAGCACATTCCTGTGCAAACCCCACGCAGGCTGAGAAAAAGAGCTCACAGTTCGATGCCGTGCTCGATGATGTCCTTCTGCTGTTTGATGACTTCGTACTGCTCCGGGTGATCTGCCTGGGATATGGGCATGTTGGAAGAGATGGCAGAATCCAGCGAACTGACGCTGTCCCGACGTCCCGACAGCTGCTCTGGGAGCTTCAGCTCAGCTCCCTCATTATCAGACGGATGCTCCTGACCTGGAAACCCAAACAACAATAAATACACGTCTAATCTCACTACTCTCCTTTTCATCATTACTACATTAACTTTGCAATACACACTTACCTAGGTTAGCTTGAAGGTTGGGATTGACATACATGTCTTTGCTCCACTCCACCATACATTTGAGGATGGACACCAGACACTCCAAACCCTTTTTACGTAGGCTCAGCTCCTGTGGGTGTTAATAAAGAGGTTCATGTGTACAGCCACATACTCATAAAATATGGCCTGTACCGTCCTGTCCATAAGCTCAATAAAAAAATGGATATAGTCTATGGGTCTAAAAAGGGAAGCCAAAGCAAAAATATAATAACAAGTCTTTGAGAAAATGACCCAACTTTTCACTTGATCCATTACCTCAGTAAATACTTTGCTGCTTTATAGTCTTCATTACTAATTGTAAGTCTTATTTGGGAAATGAAAGTTCCATTTAGATTAAAATAGACAACAGAGCAGGGTGGGATGTTTTAGCGCAGTTCCCAAAGTCACGAGTGCTGCAGCCCACTTAAAAACCAGAAAATCCCACCTCATTCAAACTGAATGTGTTTGAGTTTCTCGGACGAAATGCTCAACTTCAGCCTTCAAAACAAGATATTACAAACCAAGTGTGCCATCTGGGCCCTACATCATTGTTTCCTAATACTACGGCTCTGCCTCTTACACTTAATTTCAGCAAAGAGCTTATTACCAAAGGTGTTAAACATAACTCTGAAACAATAAGGAGTTGGTGCTGCTAAGCAGAAAGACCCTACTTTGACACTGATCAACCTAAAAATACACATCACAGTGACAGTGAGTGCACACATACCTGCAGAGGTGTCATCCCGAGCTCCTGACCACTTCTGCCCTGAGCAATCTTAGACAGATCATTGACAAGACGCTCAAAAATGTTGGCAGCATTTAGGTCACAGTCGTAGTTTACATAGATGTCAACCACACACTGGGCATCTGGAGGGAGAGGCAAAATGATTAAGAAAAAATTTCAACAAGGTTTTTGTTAATGTCTTTACTTGCAACATTCTGATGATAAACTGATTAGAAATGGCAATAATGGCTTTTTTTGTGGCACACCTCAAATCCATGCTCAGGGCTTTCGTGAAATTAAAAACCTAAAATTCTGGACTGCCTGGAGCAACCCCCACTAAGCTGGGTACAATTAAATTTATAATAATATGTAGTCAAGAAAAGATTGACACTTCCATCTGCAATCATTTATATTCACTGCCACTATTGTGGGACCTCCTCAGGGAGAAAGCAGCTCCGTACACATATGTAGAAAGCTGGAAAGGGTGAGCACAGCAGCAACACAAAAACACAAAAAAAGGCATCATCACTGACATTAAGGTGGATACAGCATGAAAGGAGAAACTGGGTTGCAAAGCAGCCTGCAGAATGTGCGGTAAATGTGGGTGGGATAAAGCAGCTTAATTAGCTTGTCATGACCGTGGTAGCTAATTGGACTTGTAGAAGGGTGCTTGGCTACTTTGAGTTGGCATTTAGTAAAGACTGACTTTCAACAGCAGCATGTTACAGTGAAACTGTACCTGCACAGATGCGCGTTAGTGTCTGGATAACCATCCATTTGTGCTCAAAGGAGCTGGTCGAGGTCTCCAGGATGGTCAAAAAGATCTCTCGGAAAAACACCTGAAGCGAGGAGAATGAGATATTGAAGTTTTAAAGATATTGTGCCTATTGGGCAAAAACATGTCCCTGTAGGTCATTAAATGCACCGATGGGTCGTTAGTAACATTCAATCTTAAGACCTAATATTACTTAAGTGCTATACCTCAATCTGCATCTTCAAGTGGACTTTGAAGTGGGAAAGCAAGGTGAGGAAGATGGCCAAGGAGAGCTCAAAGACCTCAGGCACAGAGGAGACACCATTTTTGGACAGCGCCACACACAGATACTGTTTGATGGCATTCACAAACATCTCGTGGGTGCGAAACACTGGCCCAGCACCCTGCAGCACAGAGAGCAGCAGCTGCAAGGAGACAATCTTGGACCGCAACTCATGGGACCTGCAGATTAGAGGAAGGATACATTGACATGAGTTCATGATGAAACCAAAACAATTTAGTATAGGAGGTTTATTTCAGCCTGGTATTTGATGAAGGCTAGGACGCCTTCTTTGTGAGCTTCTTTCTGGGCTCATTTTACTCTGCCCTATTCACACTGACTGGCCCAGTAACTAATGTTACAGTAACTAGAGAAGACAGGGCCACACCAGGATGGAAAAAGGTAAGTTCAATCTGCAGAAGCCAGAGGCAGCAACATTTTTCTGGGCAAACTACTCTGTGACAAGAGGATGCTAAACAAAATACCAGGGAAGATGATTTAGATAATGTTTTGATGATATTTTGATTATCTAAAGATATGAAGTTCATAACAATATATTTATGTTAAGTTAAATATAATGTGTATAACGAGAGCTGCAATTAAGTCATAAAAATAACTCACTTTGGATCTGGAGGTCCATCAGCAAGGGGCTTCATGGAAAGCTTACACAGAGAGCGGAACACCAAAAAGGCGTCTTTTTGCAGGATGTGAGAGAACCGAGCAGCGTTGTGCGGTCCCTGCAAGGCTTCAGCATCCTGAGACCGATGAAGAGAGTTAGTTAGACTCTATACAACACCTTAAAAAAAAGCAATCAAAAGCTCTAGCCTCGAGCCTTTATATATTGACAGAGGCTCAGAGCAGGGTATCAGGCGCACTGTCCAGAGACACTTTAGCAGCTTGTTAATTCTCCACAGGTACATAAATGTTTTTAAAAAGTAGCTTAATTTAGACAAGAACTTTGATTCTACTTTTGGAAGTTAGTTTAAACAGAAAAGTAATAAAATTCAAAACATAATAGTGAATACAAAGGCATAAGATTTAAAAAAAAAAAAAAGTGCTTTAAGAAGATGTAAATCCACATGGATGTGTAGACATCCATATGGATTTCCTTTTCTCCAATGGAATTTTTTATTCATGTTTTGGGGGGTTCTCAGGTCTGTTTGAAATGAAGAAATATGCCATTCTTTATGTTAGGAGAGGCATACTACTGATGAATATCGGATGCGATTGACGCTGCTCACCAGCAAGTCTGTGGAGGAAAGTGAAGATCGATCCTCAACAATACCGTTCATCTGCTGAGCTTCTGTTCTGCCTCTGGTGGCAGGCACCTCTGTCTGCTCAGCGGCAGGGTGCACTGGGTGCTCATCTTCTGGAGAAGATGCCAGAATAGACATTTACAAATTACAAAAAAAAAACCCACTGACAATTACAACAGCAGAAATTGTATAAAACAGAACAGACAAGACTATAAAACACTATAAAAGATAATCCGAGTTCCCACCTGTTCCACTGTGTGTCTGCGCTGGCTGCTGCTCTCCTGTCTCGGCTGGATTTGAGTTGCTCTCTGGTTTGTCGCCTTCATTAGCTTGCTGAGCTGTTGTTGGAGGGGTCTCTGCACCTTCATCCTCAAAAACTGAATCTTATGTAAACAAATAACAGAATATAAACATTCAAAGGTTTAAAAAGCTAAAACATGAATCCTTAAGGCCTCCAAGTGCCTCTTAAATTAGAAACACTGCACACACCTCTTGTTGGTGTGACCTGTTCTGTTCCTCCATTAGATGGAGTACTTCCACCTTCGGTTTCTCCATTGACTGATGGTGTGTCTGGCCCATGGTCCTGGTCCAGATCAGGAGCTGGAGATGGGTGTGTGGAGCTGGTGGTATTGGTGGTGAGATCTGAAGTACTAGCTGCCGGGGATGGTGAGCTCTGCGGCTCCGGAGTTGGCGTACGGTCAGACCGGGGGGATCCAGACCTCCGGCTACTTGGGACCGGGGATGGATTTTGCTGAGGCAAACGTAGCCGGTCCTTCTCCTGCTCCTGAGCCTCCAACGCCTGCAGAGGTAGCAGAGGGAAAAGGTGGACGGACGCCTTCTCATAGCACAAGCTCACTGATTCTTAGGCTGGATAAGCTAAGAAAGTTCAGACATTTTGACTAAAAATAAGTTGATTCAGAGCTTGTATTAGTTTCTGCTGAAAGCAAATGGTATCAGATATGAAAGGCAACCATGATGACATTGGCATGAGTGTGTGCATATTAATGTAATTCAAGTTCATTTATAAAGCACCATCACAACAATGGTGGTGCTTTATACTGCAAGGTAAAGACCCTACAAAATTATAGGCATCTGGCTCAGACTCTCTAACGGAACCAAACACGTTTTCTGCTGGATGAAAAGCTTTCACTTTGACTATTTTCTTTTCAAATCAAACCAATAATGCTGGGAATAACATCAAAAATGTATTACACAGATTTGATTTGCAATTTTTTGTTAAAATTTTGAGATTTGTTATACATACACATTTACATATGGAACTATGCAGAGTTTTGGATGAAGGATGGAAATTTTAATTGTTGCTGTTTATAAATTTCACTGTTTTCTTATTTTTAAAAATCAAACAAAGAGAAGTAATTATTAAATTTTATTGTTAGCTGTTCTACACTAAAAGACAAATGAGACTAAACACTCGGTCCAGACAGTTTTTTTCTACTTTTGGTTGTGTATGAAGTCAAAAAGGGGGGATATCCCAAATATAGTCACCTCAGACACACAGCTCTGAATGAGCACAGAAGTCCCGCCCACCTAATGTCCAAATCTTTTGTTTACAATCGAAAACCAATCAGAACAAAGTTGTCTTAAAAGGCGCTAAAACAGCTTGTTTCAGATGGAAGATGACTTGAGGGGCTTCAGCCCAGTAAAAAATACTATGGAGAGCCAGTCCTTCAGTACATTCCCATGATTAAACTTTAACACTTTTACATGAGGAATAGTGGCATAGTAATTTTGCAACAGTCTCAAGAGTCAACTAAATGATGTTTGTATTTTTATCTAACTATATCTTAATTTTCTTTGTGCTGTTTCCTTCCTTTGGTTAATTGATAATTCTAAATTGGCCATGAGTTTGAGGTGCATAAAGTGCATAAAACAAAATGCTGTACAATGTGGTTTGCAGTCTAAAGTGCTTTGAGTGGTCAATAAGGCTAGAAAAGTGCGATATAAATGCCTGTCCATTAAGGAGCTAATGGGAAGTTAATTATCATGAGCTACTGCGACTGCACGAGACATGCTGAGGTTATAGCCGTTTATAGCGCATTAGGAACACACGGCATTGCTAGATGGACAGTTTCATCAACACAACTCCGGTTACTGTTGCAGGTAAGGCTGAGCCTGTTGTGATTAGACTATAATAATAACCTATTATTTTCTGGTGGACATAAAACTAGTCCGTGCAGTGACCCTGTGAGGGACACTGGCCTCTTTGTTTGGCTTCTCTTCACACAGTGCAGTACACTGTTTAACAGAGACTTTACTTTTTGAACAGTGAGATTACAAATGAATAGATGGTAGACGAGTAGCAGCAAAGCTTTGTAAACAGTGTTAAACTGACAGCCTGGTTCTCCATGCGCGTGAAGATAACATTGAGCATCTGTGTGAGGGTGGCCTTGGCTGTGGTCTGGTTGATGAGGTTGCGGCTGGCCAGGTAGATGTTGTAGCAGGTCCTGACGGTCAGGAGAACTGTGCCCTCGTGAATCTCTATGTGTGGGGAGGTCACCGCCGTCAGCAGGGCCTGGACATATAGAACAGGAAGTTAAGACAGGATGTCCTATTCAGAGCATGTTGCTACTGCACCTGCTGAATCATCACTCCACTTCCCTACATCTATGGTATGTTAAAGCTGCACACAGTTTTTCTACTCTATTACTACATATCTGGAGCAGAATCTAAATCTTTGATAAAATAACTGTGATAACATCAACAAGGCTGAGCCAAACCAGTTTCACTTGGTTCGTGTAAATGGACTGTAATGACATTCAAGGCTCCTTCAATAGTCTATGTAATCAAACTGATGCTGATAATGTGTCCTATAATTCTTTGTTCAACGGTGATAAAACAGATTGCTTCTTACAGGAAAGACTTTGTCCTTTGCTACTAACCAGGATCTTTATTTCAGTAGGAGGAGGAACCTCAACAAGCAGCAGTAATGAACCTGCTGCGTAAAATGCAAATATGAAGAAACCTCAGAAAAAGTTGATATACAACATTAAACACGACATATCAAGCGCTGATATTATCAGTTCTACAGTGTTCCTGTTGTTTGATGCTTAAAAAAAAAAGGAAAAAAGAGGTATTCGAGTCTTCTTTGCATTGTCTCTGATCTCAAATGACAATAATGTGAGGAAGACACACAAATGTGTGCAGTTTTAACTCAATAACAAATCCTTTTTTGTAATTCCTAACTCAACACATACAGAAACTGTTTTCTGCTACTATAAAGGAAACAGCAGCTTCGACATCTCAGTTCCGGCATGTCAGCAAACAGCACTGACAGCTGGACCATCTGAAGGCTGCCCAATGTACCTTGATGATCTGTAGCTGGACTCCCTCATCAGTTTGTGGACCCTGGAAGCAGTTGCAGATGGTTTCCACCAGCCGGTCAATCAGCCTCTTACCAGGAGTTCCGCTGTCCGGGGCATTGCCTGTGATGTGGCCATAAGCGATCAGCTTCTGCAGTGGAGAGAGAGTGTGCAGGTCAGGGCAGCAGAGAGTGGAGATCCCAAAGCAGTTTGGGGTCACCCTCCAAGTGTTATTCTGCTTTTGGATACATGTAAACAGTACTGTGCAAAAGTCTTGAGCCACTCCTCATTTCTTCATGTTTTGCTAAGAACATGGTAAATAGGTGCAGTGACTTGTTGAAACAATATACAACATATAAGATCTAATTCACACAAGCTTGAAAGTCAGAATTTAGAAAGACCACCTTTATTCTTCCAACACAGCCTGTACTCTGTGTGTTTAGGGTTTAAGATCTGTTTGCACAGGTGATTTTGGGGGGACAAAAAAAAAAGAAAGAAAAAAAATGAATACCTGAGTTCTTCTAATTTGAGATTGGACACACTCAGCCATTCATATGAATGGCTGAGTGTGTCCAAAGCTTTGACTTGTACTGCAACAGGTAAACAAGAAAATATAAATTGAAATGTGTTTTTTTGATTAGGCTCCTTTAAAATAATACTTGTACAGTACCTACAGTACAGGTACCTCATAGATTACAGCTGGTGTAACCATACAAGTAGGTACTGGCAAGCCTTGTAAAATATATTTTAAGTTTTTTTATTTTAAGGTTTATCAAGACTTTACCTTGCACACTTCTGTGATCTCTGTGTGTGTGCATGTGCAAGAGGGTAAACATTAACCTGCAGACAGTCCAAAGAGGTGCTAACTATCCGGGGGGACTTTGACTGACACGCCAACTCAAAGGGCAGCACATATTTATCAGCCTCAATGTAGTTGGCTCTGGGTGGGACCACTGTGCCATCCCTGCAGGGAAGAGAGGAAAGCAAAGAGCTCAGTGAACTGGCAAAGCTACATCGAGAGCAGCTTCCTATACACGCTGTAATGACGGAGAACGATGTGAAGAAATCAAATGCTATGTAAAGCCTCTTAATATGCAGTCATATTTTCATAGCGCAGAAGTTTCACTTTAAAACAGCATAATGTTGTTAAGCAGGCAGAAGGCACATTGCAACAGTGTTTTCAAAAAACATGGAATACTGTTTAAAATCTAAATACAAACAGAATGCAATGATTTACAAATGATTTGAACCCATATTCAATACAAAGTAGAACAAAGACAACATATCAGATACACAAAAGAGGGTTTTCCTTAATTTGAATTTCATGACAGCAACGTGTTTCAAGATTGGGAAAGAGTCAACGAAAGACTGGAGAAGTTGTGTAGAAACAACACAGCACCTGACAGACACCTCATGAGTAATTACGTTAATAGCAACAAATCAGTAAAAGAATTGGTTTTAAAAAGAGCATCCCACAAAGACTCAGTCATTTAAAAGCAAAGACGGGAAGGGGCTCACTGCTGTGTACGACTGTGTGGGAAAACTGAAATATAGGGTTTCCCAAAAAAAAAAAAAAAAAAACTTTGGGGAGTTCCCCGTCTACAATACATAATATCAACAACAGATTTAGAGAATTAGAGAAATCTGTGAGCAACAGACATGACTGAAAACCAGGACTGACCTTTGAGCCCAGAAATTATTCTGTAGAGGAAATCACTACATAAACTCAGAAAATAACTGAGAATGAACACACACGTGAACAGAGCCCGCAGCTGTAAAACAGAAAAACAAGAACCAAGAAAGTTCCTTTAAGACATACCAGGACGAAGCAGTAAACTGTCCTGTGGTCTGACCAATTGAATTTTGAGATTCCTTCTGGAAATTATGGATGCAGTGATCCATCAGGTTCTTTAATAGTTTATCACAGTTATGAGCCGCATTAACGAACATATGCAGCGCATTAGTGCACGATTAACACTGAACTCTTGAGCAGCTGAAATGATTTACCAAGTAGTAGTAACAGTTGGTCTCATCAATTCCTGTTTTTCTTTCAATAAAATTTCAACTTAACATTTGATATGCTGTCTTTGTCCTAAATTCACAAGAGGGTTTAAATGCATTCTTTACTTGTTTGCACTTGACATGCTGTTCTAAAACGGGGCTGTTTTTAGGTGCTGCTGACACACTCCACAAGAGCGGTTATAACAGAGCCACAAGCAATCCTTACATCACATTCTGATCCAAAGTCACAAAGAGAAGAATACTTACTTTTGTTTCTCCAATTCGTCCTTGATTTCATCTGTTAAAGGAAGACAGAGGAGATTAAATGTTATTTTAGTCTGAACTTGAACTGCTGCAGCACACAAGCATGACTCTTGATCCAGAGGTTACCAGGTCACACCCAAATTATAGCAGCAGCAGAATGTGTTTTATGCATTTAAGGTGGTGTTTCTGTTCACGTTTCAGGAAAAACCTTCCATCTTTCCATATTAATGCCAAATACGTGGTAATACTGAAATAACCTCTGTTTTATTACAACTAACATCTGATTCAAGTGAACAACTGCATCATCACTGTCCACTGTATTGCTGTCTAATCTTTTCTAATGAAATCAAATTGCATATCATAATTTTTATTCCACATCACTTTGTCCAAAGCTTCACACACACCTCGTCACCCAGTCCTGCAGCCTTGGCTAAACAATGAATGATGGTGTACATTCAGCCAGAGGAGACCAACCAAATGAATTTGATTCAAACACAAGTAAACGTACTACTGAACTCTCACAAGCTGCTTATATGACAGGGCCACGCACAGGAAATAAGCTTGTGCAATAGTCACCAAAAATGTCACAATCACTGTTATAGCAGCGATATACTTTATCTATACTTCTGAATAAAAATGTGAGGTCAGTTTATTTCTCCAAAAGTAAATTAGTACTGGACATGAATATATAAAGGGATGAATATTACTCACACCTTTTTTATTTAGTCACCCGTCTACGGTAAGATGAAGAGGGGGGGGAAAAAAAGCTGCTGACAACTATTGTCTTTTTCCACAGTCAGCCTCCTTAATCATGAAATTCACTACTCTGCAAAAGTCTTGAGCCGCCACCACCATTTCTTTTTTTTTTGCTTCCAAGCAGCCAGACTTTCTGCAAAAAAAAGTGGTCTTAAGCAATAGTTCTTTCAAAGTTTTTCTTTGGACATTGGCTGCGTTTTCACTCATTTTTGGACCAGTCTTTGTAGCTGATCATCTTCAGAGGAACATTTTTGGTTGCACTTAACACTGATCTATGAATCATCCAAGCATAAAAAGGCACCCAACTCAAGAGTTGAAGCAGTGTTGTGTCTATTTATTGCTAGAGAACTTAGCAATGAACCAAATTCAAGCACCTTGTTACTAGCTGTCTGGCACAAAAACACATCATTTGTTTCAACTTCTTTAGCAATATCTATGAATAATGGCAAAAATAACACAGTTTTACAGACATAAAATAGGACAAGGGGATTCCCAAAGAGCTATAACACAAAAAAAAAAATCTTGGCATATTGCTACACATTGAGCAGTGTTCTTAAAAATCTGAGGAAACTGGATAAGTGGAGGACAAAAGAAGAAGTGGCAGGCCTAAAAACTATTTACAGCAAATCAACAGTATCTGAAAGATATGTTCTTAAGAAATAGGGGGGAAAAAAAATAATTCAATAAATAAAATCAAAGACCTGAATGCATCTAACCCTAACCCTTCGGTTCACTCAAGCCTCAGCAGAAATGGCCTCAGTGGAAGGGAAACCAGGGAGAAAAGTCTGATGTTTTCCAAATTACACAAGAACTGGACTGAAAATCGATAGCAATGGGTCTTATGGAGCAAAGAATCCAAATTTAATATTTTGGATACAAATATGTCATCGGTATGTACAGAGAAAGTCAGAGGAAAGGTACAATGAGTGTCTACAGGTGTCTGTCACATCCCAAACACACTACCAAGGCAGTGAAAGCATCCCTGGAAAAAACACAATGGAAAACTATCAGCTATGGATTGGCCTCCCCAAAGCCCAGACCTTTTTTTGCATTATATACTGTATTTCCATTTATGTTTACACATTTCCCAGAAAAATATAAAGAAATTAAGGCTGGCTCGAGACTTTTGCACAGTACCCTAAAATAATAGAAGAGAGCTTAGTTGTCTGAACAAGGTATTTGTGACCGGGGGGTGTTCATGAGGCTTGTGCACACAGACTGAATATCGGGCACACAGAACAGCCTGCAGTGCTGCCGTGAACTGCCAAGGAAACACGTGTTGTGATCTGGTATCACATACGAGACACAAACACGGACCGAAAGCACACAAAGCAGCTCCACCTCGCCCACTGCCACATCTTTAATCTACCTGCACCTCATAATGTAGTAAAAGCTATTTTCCAGTTTCTCAGTGACACTACAACACGACACAGACACACTTTAAAAAGCATCACCGCACTCCGAACACTGCTTGCTGACGGTCACACAAACGGGTAGGACTGTTTGAGCTGAAATACACAAAACGATGCCACAATGAAGTAAACAGCTCAGCGTGTGTAAAAGTATCCGAGCCTGGGCTGGATGGAAAAGAACAAACGTCAGAATATCCTGGAGTTAGGTAAGGTGTGTGTGTGCGTGCGTGTGCGCGCGCGCGCGCGAGTGTAGCCGGACCAGTCTGTCTGGCTAGTTGACAGTGCTACGTACAACGCAGGGATTGGTCTGTTTAACTAGCTAACCTAGCTTCAACTAGCTAACGTCAGCTAGCTACGTTAGCATGTATACCTGCCGATGCCTGTTTGAATGTGACTGCGGCCGGATGGCAACACAACATAAGTTATAACTAGAAAAAGCATTTCCCGCAGAAAATGCTACTGTGAATGCTTGCAGCCGAAAGATCGGAGCTAAAATGCCAAAAAATGCTTTGAACCACTTACATGCTCCACAAATAACTTTGATCATCAAGTATCATCAGCCAATCAGAATGGCTTTGAAGTGGACTCAGAATGCCCCTACATCCTTTTATGTAATGGGGCAAAAAAATCATAAAAAGTTAAATATTTCAAAAACGTTAAAAAGTTATGAACCAGAAAAGTAATAGCGATAATGTCCTGAAGAAGCTGAACGTTTTGATCCTAGAACGGTTTCTGTAGCATAAACGTAGCTGGAGCAGTTTTTAGCCGTCCAAAAACGTACGGAAGAATAATATATAATAATAATAATAGTAAAGCTTACAATAACTGTGAATGCTTTGCAAGCATTCACGGTAATCAGGTCTGAGAGTGATGCCTGCACATCATTAGCTGCCTGGGAACGTCAACAGGGAGCCAATGATACGATACAGGCCAGTCAGCTGCTAACGCTAGCTAGCTGGGTATCTGCCATAAAGGCAGAGCTAAGCGCGAACTGTTTCAATGAAACGCGACATAAACACAGCGTACACAACAAACCCGCTTACCGAGAGCCACCTGACAGGCTTTACGCAGCTGGCTGTGCTGGGTCCTCTTCACCTCCTTATCGGAGAGGATTTTCTCCAGCGCCCTGGACAGAAACATGCTCTTGGTTTTACTGCTTTCTGCCTTCGACTGCGAGTACTGCTGCTGCGGTGGCCGGTGTTGTTGCATCTCTCGCTCTTGTTACTGCTCCTCTCTCAGGCCGTCATCTCCGGCCTGGTCCTGCGAATAAGCAGGTGACAAGGAAACGCTATTAAAATCCAGGCTATCGCCGTCCGTCCAGCAGAGCTGCTACCTCAACTCAGTGCCGCCATGCTGGGTACACGTCACATCACGTGATTCTCAGCTGTGTGGGTTTTGACAACAGCACTCCCAGAAGCAGGGAGCTGCTCAAACCTGGTCAAAGAGAGTTATTGTTATGGAAATGGAAGAAAAAAATATATTTATATGTATTGTTCGAACCCCGTACATGACATTAAACATACCGTTTGTGAAGGGTTCGCAAATTCAGATACATGATGTAGAAAATCAATCCTGGAATATCCTGCAGATGGCGCCCAAATACCACAGAGTAGGTATATGAAGTTCATCTGTTATCTACCATACCTGCTATCTGAAAACAGGTCAGTAGCGTCACCAGGATATTTTTCTTTTTTTTTTAAATGGAGGCACATGAGGTAGAAACTGAATTTTAGACAACTCTTTCTTGCAAATTGGTTTAAAAAAATCAGCCAGTTATTTTAATTTCGGACAGACCCTCTGCTTCCATAACATTAGAAATTCTTTATTGTCATTACACATTTTTTTATGCAACGAAATTCTGTTTGACAGCATAAATAAGATAAGCATAGATAGATATGCTCTATTAATCCCTCATTAAACCCTCACTTGTTACAGCAGCACAAGGATCAAAATGAAAAAAAAAAGATTTTAGAGACGTGGCTGCACCACAACACGGCATCAAAACTAAAATCACAATCACTGCAAAATTCAGTTTGGTTACAGCCACAAATTTTTATTTCTACCCTTCAGTATAAAAGAACAATACCCGCTCACATTCTTTGTGGTACTTAGGGATTGTAGGCATATAGAAATAGGTAAAGGCAAAAATTATTTTGGCCTACTTTGTGTTGTAATTGCATATAAATCTCACTTTAATAAGTGAGATTTATATGCAATATGCACATCAATAAGTCTTCTAAATAAGCAGGATAATAAAGTGAATGCATGCTTTTCAAATTAATGAAAATAATTCAAATGCCCTTCAAAAGTCACAGCTGGTTTGAAGCACACCTGCTTTGACAAATACCACATTAAGTTTTACTACATTGTATTAAATGCTCAGGGGCAGCGCAGGAGTGCGGTGGTCGCCTCACTGCAAGAGGGTCCTGGGTTTGAATTTTCTCCAGCTTCCTCCCAGTCCAAAGACACCCAGTTTGGGGGTTTAGGTGAATTGGTGCCTGTCTCAACAACCAGTCCAGAGTGTACAGTAACTAGGATACCCCACCCCCTGCCAACTTTCCACCTGGACTAGCGGAAGGAAAAGGAGTGCATACAGTAATACAACTTCCACACACTGACTATTAGTTTAGTTTATTTTATCCAGCTCCTCCAATCAGCAGTTACAGGTGCATCTACTTATTCATACATCTCCAGGTGAATTTTAAAACATTTTCATTTTATGTGATAAAAATGTACATCATATATATAGCATCAATATGAAAATACTGACAGACAATCTTCATTACAAATCTATAACACAGGATTTATCTGGCAAGCAACAATCATTGCTCGATCACTTAAAAATTTTGACAGAGTAAAACATTTAGCCTGTTTCAAGGTTGCTTTAATACATCCGTTTTTCCTTCCACAAAATCATAATTCACAGTCTGAAAAGAAAAAAAAATAGTGTCATGTCTTCCACAGACCCTCCTGTTGCTTTAGCCAGAACAGTAAAATCACCTACTGAAATCATCTCTAATGGACAATAAAAATCTACTGTACCACAAGATTTATGACCAAAAACAACAATCACAGATAAACAACATATCAGTTATAAAAATAAAGTCATAAAATGTGTACAAAGAAAGAAATATGCAGATGTCTGATTAGAAAATAAATAAAAATGTCGCTGTGGTTACAATCCCAGTGTCCTGTGCTAAAGGTAGAGAAAATAATTTAACAGTGACTTCTAAAAGCCTCCGTCCAGAGTAGGATTCATCGCTGTGTTTTAACATCGGGAATGAAAGAAGAGAAGTCCCACCAGCATGTGCTGTACCATTAGAAAGGAAAAAAAAAAAGGCCAAAAACACAGTACCATACACATAAGTTACAATTAAACAGTGGGTGGTCATACACAACCTGTGTGATGGTTTCTAGTCATTGATTAACTGTGTAATAAACAATAAGCAGAGCAACAAATGATCAATATTAGCGTGATGGTGTTTCATTGGAAGTGCACATGGACGAAGCCAACAAACGTTACTGAAAATAACTGTCTGTGTGTGTGTGTCAGGATTAGGACTTTTAACAGGAAAATCAATGAAATAATAGACCATCTGCTATCACTTCAGGGAGGCAGTCAGCAGCATGTAATGGTAATAGTGGATCTATAGTGTGCTTTCAATAAATGCTGTGGGTCTGCTTTATGAACAGGAACTAAAGTTGGGAGAGAATGTCTTCTTCCTGTGAAATTTCTGAGTGAATTCAAACTGGAAAGTATTTAAATCAAAGTAAGGATGAGTAGATCAAATAGCCCAAAACACAAAAACGCCTTAAAAAGCTTTTTTTTTTTTGAGTGAGGCAGGAGGTGGCAATAAATTCTTGCAAATTTTTGGGGTCTAGTTTTTCTCAAAGACAGCTCATTACAGCCAAGAAAAGCAGGGATCTTACTGGAACCACAAAAATGCAGACCAGGGCTAAGATATTCTGTACACAAGCCAGCCCTGCCTCACCTTCATCAAACAGAGAGTGAATCAGCTTGTGCCCTGCATGTGTGTTTGTTTCACTATGACTCAGTCTGACAGGGCGTACTTTAGAACCAGGAAGCTTTTTGCTCCTCACTATACAGGCCATTCATTACAAGTCACTCCTTAATGTTACAGTCCACACATTCTCGTGCCATGTAGGCACAAAGTTGATGTTTAGTAGCCACCGTAAATACAGTTGTGAAATTACAGTATCCTGGGTCATTAACTGAATTCAATAAGAATAAAAATACAATGAAAGACAAGACATGTTGCAATGAGATGGTCCAGAAAGATGGAAGAGGGGAACATTACAAACAAAAAAAATAAAAATAAAATAAAAATCCCATTCACATTGTTTCATTTGCATACACGCAGCAGGGGAAATAGCCCTTGTCACAATAATGAGAAGTTCAGTATGAAGGAAATACAACAGGGAAATTAACTGCACAATATCCAATTCCCACAACTTCCAGCTGGTCAAATAAAAACTGTACTTGTGGGATCGAAGTATTATTAATAATAAAAAAGACAGGAAATCAAAAACAAAAAAAAGTAAAAAATAAAATAAAATACAGGCCAAGGACAAGTAGTGGCAAGATTTATCAAAAATCACCAACCTTTCATTATCAGTCATTGTCACATCAAGAACAGAGAGCAGTGGTTAACAGCATCTGAGCCAGCACAAAGAAAAGAGACTTCTTCTATTGGGGTTTCTCAAAAATAAAAATGATAATTATACAGCTCAGCGACTGGTTGGTGGCTGATACTGCCTTACGAGGGGAAAGTACTGCACCGATGCTGTAGTTACCTGGGAGAAGGCAGGGGGTCATTACCATGCTGACAAAATACAAGG
>VUQJ01031612.1:5177-18597 GCA_015108635.1 Andinoacara biseriatus | reverse complement strand
GAGGATGAATTTAAAAAAAAAAAAAAAAAAAAAAAAAAAAAAAAAAAAAACTCACAACGCTGATGCAACCCCTGACCTCTAACTTCTATTTTAAGCATACACTGTACAACAGACTTTAACCCAACATGGGTGGCACAAAGGCCCAAAGCCAGCCTGGTATTGGAAAATATGACCCTTGGCTCTCTCATAGTTAACCAGTATACAAGCAGCTAAACATTAACATCTTTGATACTCTTCTTTTACCCGTCTCTGGTCTCCGTTTGTGTCCGTTTCTGGTGATATTTTTATCATCTCTATTTTGAATGCATCTTCAACTTGTCCAAATTCTGAATTTTTTGTTGTTTTGACAGCACTTTGTAAACTCTGCTTTTAGATGAAAGAGCTCCGTATAAAAAAGAGAGAAAGAAAAAAAAAAGGAGAGGGAAAATAAAGACTGAGCGTATATTAGACTAATCTGGGAAAAAATCCACTCGGGTGTCTGATAAAGATTCAGGCTCTCAGGTTCTGACAGGTACACACCTCACCACTCCCCTCACCATCCCGAAAGCCAAAACAAAGGATCGATTGTCCAGAGAAAGAGCGGCCGTCTTGTGTTTCAGTTCCCATGAGGCAAGAGTTAGTGTACACACTTTTACTACATCTTTGCCAGGATTGATATTATGGTCCAATTTCACATGAAGATGAAGTACAGCTACAGCAGCAGAACTAGGCAAATGTTAAAACAACCTTCATCATGCATGCTAGGTTCTTGTTTCAAAGAGCAATATGCAAATACGGTGTACAGATGGATGTCCTGAAACACTTGCATGTGCGCATGCATGCACGCACCTCACTACGTAGCCAACACAAAGGTTGCTCTTGCAGTGCAGTCATGCATAGGAGGGGGCAATGCTCCACATCTCATTTCACTCTTTAGACTTCTTTTCATCTAAACCGTGCCTCCCTCTGCACCATATGAAAGGACCAGACCTGACAATAGAGTTATACTTGAGGAAAAAGAATATGGCGGTCCCCTCGGGGCCACTCACAGGCCCACAGAACGGCTAAGAGATGCCGTTTTGGCATCAAATGGTGTAAGTATACAACGTTCTGAGAGCTCCGGTATGTAACATATGCTAGAATCTGAAGAACACGCAAGCAGACATTAATTTCTAAACACACAGAACAGATGGATTTATTTGGCTTATCTCTAGTTAGTGATGATACCTGAGCAAATGGACACCAATACCCTGAAAACCCAAAGAATGCAACTGCCCCATTAGTTCCATTTAATACTAAAAAGATATACTTGCTGATCCAAAAATGTTTAATTTACATAAAAAGTACACTGTCATTACGTGACATACGACAAGAGTGTGTCTTCCTTTGTAGACAGATGCCCCATGGATGGCAATAAACCACATATTTCAATAGAGCCACTGCTAAACCGATAATTTATAAGGTACTGGGGGTAAAGGGGCTTCTATTCTGCTTTTATTTGTTTTCTGTCATATTATATATTTGAAAGTGGACAAGTTTTAAAATAATGAGATCACCATATAAATAAGCAATTCCTGTTACACAAAATATCAATCTTCAGACTAATTTTAATGCTCTATTTTAGACATTTTTTCTATTTTTGGAACTTTATGATGTCGTCACAAAAAACTATCCTTAATACAGTCTTATCAGGCGCACAGCAGCTGCTCAAAATGTCTGTGAGGGGCAGCAAATCAGAATGGCTTAAAGGGAGAAGAGCTGCAACAGCTTGTTTCAGACAGAGAATGAACTGGGGGGGGCTCAGTATGAGATAAATAAAAATTCTTTTGGATCACGCAAAGCTACTCCAGCAAAGCCCGAGCAAAAAATATGGAGAATAGGTTATTCATTCTTTGAAAATATGCTAGCTGATACCAATATAACTTCAACATAATAATTTTGTACAGAATGTGTATGTTCACTCTCTCTTTCCAGTTTTCTTTATGTATGTGCATATAGTATATGGGTTATATATATACTCAGTATTACTCTGTTATATTATTCACTGTCTGTTGAAATAATTATTTAAAAAAAATAAATCAATTACATGTAACATTGTGTCGATAATACATGCACAGCAAGCACCATCAATAAAACCAGCACAGCAATAATTAGAACTGACCAGCACAGAATGGCCAACAACTCACCTCAAAGCTTTGGGAATAATGCAGGGTTAAATATTTAGATCAAAAATGGCTTTTTCACCAGACAACCTGGACCTGAGCATCCCAGCAGAATGACAACATTTCAACACATGGGCCTAATAAAGCCACTCCAAAGGTTTTGGGTCTAATTTGGGTTTAAATGTTATAACCAAATGTTCTCCATCCCTTCCTTTGTTTGAGAAATTCAGAGGGTGGTTCTGTGTTTGCTGCTATGTGTGTTTGCATATGTTGAGCATACATCACATTTATTCCATCAGTACTTGGTAAACACTTTTAAGCTTGGCAGTGGTGTACTGCAGCCCGAGTGTGTAAAGGTATGTGACTGATTTGGCTAATGATTAAACCGTCAGAGGTGAACTGTGAGGGCAGGACATAGAAATGTTTTATAATGCTCAGATTTTTGAGGCTATTTATAACAAGGCTGCTGTTTAAACTCTTAACATTTATGGACACATTGGCAACAAAACAGTACAGGCAGAAATAAGAAACACATGCCATCGCATTTATCTGCTGCCAAATCTTTTCATCTTCACATACCGCATGTATGCGTTTCAAAATTATAACAGTCGATGATCTAGCAGGCAAAACTTTGAATATTTGAAACAAAGGGTTTTTGATTTGAGACTTCAAAGATTTTTCATTTCTAGGATCTGGGCTGGGTTCACTGCTGTTAAGCTGCTTCTACAAAATGAAAACCATCAACTCTGATGATGCATGCACAACAGGAAGTTGGAATAGTGGGCTACGCTACACTTAGATACAGCAGCATCTTAGCATGTTAGCTTTTTACTGAAGGATGTTTCCATCATGAGGATATTCTCAGCTTGGGTTTCCACACTATAAATTGTTGCATGAAGTTAAAGTCCTTGCATCATAGTGCAAAGCCATACAGACCCACATCTACACACTGATGCTGTGAGCTGTCACCTTTTGGGCAGTATGAGAAATATGTGGACCAACCAGTAACGTGAGCTTCTCTTGTTCATGTTTGTACTTTTGCTGCTCCCCTAGGTGGAGAAGAGACCATACAGGCAACGAATAAATGTTCTGTTATATATTTGTGGTCATTTTAACAATGTACAGACAAACTCTAAGAACTTACAGCAGTTCTGTTTTTGGTTTCTTTGCTTCCCTGGCTCAAAATTGGAATTAAATAACAGTTTCAGTCTAGAATTTCAAACTTGGTGCATTCCTATCTCTACTCCTTGGTCAATAACTACACAGTTAATCAGTATCAGTGCTCATATTTGAGGTATGATTCACAAACTCTGAATAGAAAACGTAATCTCTAGCCCTACACTTGCCATGCCTCTGAACAGGTTAGGTATTTCAAATATGCAGTGGATGCTTTGATTTCCCACAATCTGAATGGGGTTAGTGAGGAGCAAAGGAAGCGAAGCAGTGGAGGAGAAAATGACAACCCAGCAGCACACAGCCACAAGTGAGGACACACACAGTGATGCTCAGTCACCCCTCTCTGTAGCGTGTAACTAACGCACATAAGCACGCACAGGGTAAACAACTAATACTGATCCATCCTGACGCTGAAAGGATTATGACATCCCTGGATAAGGAGAGGAAACCAGTTGTGTGAAATGGCACGCACTGGTCAAATGCATCGTTTCCTTCCGCACTCTTCAAACACTCTGGATGCATCATGCTCCACCTCTGGCCTTTGACTGTATTAATGGCGCAGAATAAATGGTATGTGTGGGCATTCACAGCCTTACGCTCGTTGACATCAGAATTCCCGGGTATATTGTTGTTGTAGGCTTTAAAAGATGAAGAACAAGAAGCTATATTACACAAGTGTGCATCTGTTGAGCTACACCTTTTCCCAGAGACATTAGTAAAGCATTAATGCATGCATTCTAATGGCTCCGGCTTCTTCAGTAGCCACTAATGATTACACAGCATTACAAGGATGACAAGAGGCTTTCCCTGCAACAACGATGATACTAAATCCTTTACTTCCTTGTACTAGTAGTCCCAGGTGCAGCGTCAGGGAAACATGATACCATGTCCTGGTGAAACAACATGCTCAGGGAGGAGCTACAAGAACTGTTATTATCAGTACAATTACTGTAGCCAATACTTTTGTCTCTACGTTTATATTTGTTAAAGGACAATTTTACCCTCATCAGCTGCTCTGATGACTGTAAAACTGTTTAAGAAGTGCTGTCCATCAAGCCAGCCCTCAGTATACGTCTCAAGGATCACAGTAACAACAACACAAAGAAAAAAAGAGGAGCAGATGAAAGCTGCAGTGTTCTGGAAACAGTCAGGTTTGCTGATGACAAGTCTGGATGTTCACCACACAACCAGTGCTGCGTTGTTCCTGACACAGAATGATACAAGAGAAGGGGAGGAGGGGGAGTACATGATGTGTGTGTCAGCGTGAACTTGGATAGATGAGGAAAAAACTGCAGAAAAAAAGAAGATGAAGCAAGAAGGAGAGAAATAAGTATAGAAAAAAATGCAGAGAGAGTGATAGAGGAGAAAATGAAACGAGGAAATGAGGCGATAATAAAAATACTTTCAAAGGAGTAAATTCCCAGAGGGTTGCTATTCCTGGTGTGGTGAGCATACCTTCCTGGCACAGCCCAGATAAAAAGTGCCTTAATTCTGCTGATAAGAGAAGGAGAAAGAAATGGAAGAAGGGAGGACAGAGAGTGTGTGTTGAGAGGCCTGGATGGAATAAGGGCAGTCTGAACTGTAGCAGGCTACTGTCCTCTGACAGGAGTGAGGTGTTTGGGATGGGAAGAGGCTATATAGACATGAAGAGCAGAACTGAGGTGTCAATTTGAGGAATTGCTTATTAGATCCATTATTTAAAAGACTCTGGTCATGAACATTACCCTGCTTCTATGCCTCCTCATGTGATCTGTCATGAATTCCCTATTACACATCTGTCCTGCTTTATTACCACATCTTGACAGGAGCCATTTATCAAAAAGACCCAAATTAAAATCTACACTGTTGGATGAATCAGCTCTAAAGAACCAATGTATAATGAATACAGCTTGCTAATGGGGTTAATGAAGAAATAATGCACTTTATTTGCCAGTCTACATGCAACTACAGCACTTTTTCTATATGCATATGTATGCACGTTTCTGTCTTGTCCCTGCAGCATGAAGCAATTCCATCAATTTCTTTTGTGCTGACACAAATGCCTCTCTCTTTCCTGTAATACCTCCTGTCCTTGCAATCCAGCTTTGTTCCTGTTACCTTCACTCAACACATCCCTTAGTCACCGTGGTCCATCTCTCTGCTCAAGCTTTTCTTTGTCTCGCCTCCTCATTTTGCCCTTCTTGGTCTTGCAAACTCTCCTCTTTCTGCCTCCTTGTTGCCTCTCTTTTTGTTGTAGGTCTGGCTGATTGTCCACACACTGCTGCATTTTTTAAGCTACAGGTAAGTGCTGGACCCAGTGGTCCTTGAGGCCAACAATAGAACAGCTAAAAACAAGTAAAACCTGCTAAGGAGACAAGAGTTCATGTAGAACACTGGCTTGATGAAGAGGGGTGTGCCCAGTAAGGCAATAATAGTTAAGATGTGGAGTGTATACTGGACTGGTTGTAGTGGGACTACAGCTGGTGCCTGGGGTAGCCAGGAGCAGGGATGGGCCTTGGGGCTGAGACTAGATTTGCATTTGGGACAGGGCAGGGTAGGTGACAGAGGAAGGTTAATAGGTGATGTCAATTTCATTCTTGGGTTACAGGAAGGATGCTGAGTCTGAGATGATGTGGCTAGGTCTGGGTCTGACAAACACAGCCATCTGTGCAGCCCTGTGATAAGAGGAGAAGGGAGAAGACCGGTTGGAGAGGAAGCTGGAGTACAGGGGATGGAGGAGTAGCCTTGTGGACTGTGGAAACCTATGTCGAGTCTCACAAGCCTGTCGCTCATGCATCTAAATAGGGACTTTTTTGGGGGGGGGGGTTAAGTAGGGGAACCCTGGGCCTCGGGTTTTTTTCTGCTCTCAGCATCTGGCCCTGGAAGAGAACACGCCAAACTGCAGTTAGAGCTTCTTATTGCCAAGTTCGACTTTTAGCGCTGCTCCATAGATAAAGCATAGTGAAAATAAGGGAGCAATCACAAATAATATTAGTAATGATTTTATTTTTGCAACTACAACAAGCTAAAGTCTGCTTCAAGGGCAAAAGGTGGAGATTTGGAATTTTCTTGTCAGAGACTCACTGAGTCAAAGCAGATGACTATATTTTTCAGTTATGTCACAAAGTAGTATCTGATAAATATTTACAGAGGAGAAGCTTAAAAATTGAATTATTTGGGTGCCGGGGTAGCTCAGTGGGCCATGTTTGCCCCACGGCTGTGGCCCAGGCGGTCCGGGTTCACGTCCGACCCCTCTTCCCCCATCTGTCTCTACCAACTTTCCTGCCTCTCTTCACTGTATATCTATATCTATGTATATAAATCTATCTAATAAAGCCAAAAAACTGAATGATTTAATAACTTATTTAACACATTGAGAGCCTCTCCTCTTCTTTCACAGCCAATCTGTGGGAAATATAGGCTTGCACTAAAATCATGTTAGAAAGGGCTCTCATTACAGTCAGCATGTGCAGGAAGCACAGTTAACCTTCCAGTATGCACATGCGATGGTCATTAACATAGAATTGTACATAACCTATACCATCATCAGTTTCCTGTCACTTTGTAAAAACAGTAAGACTGCAGAATAAATGAAACAGAAACAGTGACAGTGGTTCGGCAGCAGCGTTTGGGAGCTGCGTGTCAGAGGTAAATAGACTAGAATGATGAGTTTTAAAAAAAAAGATTGCAGCTAAGCATATTGGTTATCATGACTCATATCACTCGAGTTTCAAGCCCAGAGGACATATGGCTTAATTAAAAAATCAGGAAGATATACATCTTTCTGCTTGCAAGTGAAAATTAGACTATCATAAATTATTTAGCCTGCTTTATCTTCACCCTTGACTGGAAAACAACATATTTTATTTTACAACCATGACATTCACATCATAACAAAACAACACAGTCCTTTCTTTGTGACAGTTATTTTTAAAACCATAAACGAACGTGACTGTCTAAGCTTCTTTGTTTCAACTGAAGAAAACAACTGCAACATACCAGCTCACATTTATCACATCTGAGGCGTAAGCTGACAAAGTTCAGGCACATCTCACAGAAACACATCCCCCTGACACACTGTGCGCTTCTCCGTGCTCTTTTCTCCAACTAGTACAGCTCAATTAAAACCTTTCCCTCCCTCTACATCCCTCCATCTCTCTCAGTTTACTCTCCATGCTTTGTAACAGTAAATAGTTCACTTTCTTTCTGTCACTGCCAGTTTGCCCACTGCCTGACCCTCACCCTCCCCTTCATCTAACTCCTTCTCTTAAATGAAAGTGCGGTTTCTCTCTTCTTCACATTTCTCTTGCAGTCAACACATTTTCTTTCTTCCCTCCCTCCCTCCATCCCTCCATCCATCTTCCTTAACCAACCCTAAGCTGAAAAATTCTGACAGCCTCTATATAACAGAGCCTGGCATCCCGCTGCCACACCACTGCTCTTCCTCCATCTGCTTGCAGCCTGCATAAAGTCTCATTCAGTCAGGTTTCAAAGAGGAGAGAGTAGGATCTGGCTCACCTCTCTCATTTCTAAATGTCCTCTATCTCCCTGCTTTCTTTTATTTGATCTCCTTATCCTTTCTCCACTCTTCCGGTGTCTACCTTATTGACTGAGCTGAGCTGTGGTGCTGAGGGTCCAGCCTGGCCTGCTGTCCTGTCTAATCTAGCCAGCAGACGTGATCAGAACCTGGCCACATTCCACCTAAAATCCCCTCCCCCCAATCTTCCTCCCTTCTTCCTCCAACTCTCTCCCTCTCTTTATTTCTTTCTCTCTCTCCCACCCTCCCTAGCATGGGCCTCACTCTACATTCCTCCCTCACTAATACTATTCCCACTATCCTCCTCACTCCCTCCCTACCTCTTGTTGCATTCCAATCGGCCCTTGCAGCACTCCCTCTCATCTCTCCACATCTCTAATTACATGCATTGCCTAAACAATGCCCTATACATTACTCCCCCTTTAGTACTGTTTACTCTCTCTCCTTTCCTTTCATCCTTCAATCTCTCTTATTAAGGCTCAAGATCTGCTCCTCCTCCATGCATTCTTCCTCAAGATCTACAAATTCATCATCCCCTCACTCATTACAAACACCAATCCTATAGGGAATAATTCATGCTCTTCAGAAAACTTCAGATCCAGATCCAGATCAGGGGTGGCTGTTTTCCGTTATTTTTAAATACTGAGCTCCTCGGGGAAATGGCATCCTTCACACCTGCCAGCATATCCTTTCAATTCAATCCCACAGTAAAAATGTGTCTCTAGTTCTGGTATCCTTCCTTAATCTGAATTCCTGTGATTCGTCTATTTCCTCCTTCTGTTACTGTCACTTTCCCACTCCACGTCTGTCACCATGCATTTCCACCATCACTCCCTTTTATTACCCAGCTGACTCAGCTGGGTAATAACACATTCGGGTACACTGCCCGTGTTGCAGGCTGAGTGTACTTTCACACTGTACATATTCCACCTGTGACTGGATGACTCAGTCACTGGTTACTAATTACTAAGGCAATCTCTGCTGGGATACGTAAATACAATCATTCCTGTCCCTCCTCATACTTTCCCCTCTACATTAATGGACAAGAGTTATGAGCTGAAACTGAGAGCCGTGAGCAACATCACTTGCTACCACTGCTGCTACCACTACGTGGATGACGACCTGGAACCTGAAAGTTGTGTGTGTAAAAACACAAAGAATGTTCTAGATGACTGATATGGGCAAACATGTCGGAAGAGAGGGAAAATCTCTTCTGACAGCCATGTTTAAAGCTGATTAAACACAAGCTTGGGCATGTCTCTTATTTTCCCGGTTTTCCTGGAAAGAAACATTTAATATTTATACTGAATAAATACCCAAAGGCCAAAACAAAGAAGTAGCACATCATTTTGATGAGCAAGTTGCAACCCAACAGAATATTTTACTATAAATCGGAGTTACTGAAACAACTTGGAGTGCTAAAAATGTAAAGCAGAACTGCACTAATAAAGCATCCAGGCAGCTGTTCTGGCTAAAACAGGCTCATTGTAGTCATACCTACATCAGTGTAAATGTCAGTCGGGGTCATTCAACACTGTCAGCAGATTATAAAACAAAAAAACTCTTTTACACTGATGCTGGTGTTAGATTAATAATGCAGTATAGGCTGGGTTACACCCTGAAGAGCCACAACATTAAAACCACTAACAGGTGAAATGAAAAAGGCTGATTATCTTGTGATTATCTGGCATTCGCGTAATTTTTAATTTGATACATACAACCCACCTAATCACTGTGGATACCAAGCACACCTGTTTATGGCAGCAACACTCCTCGATGACAGCTGTCACCATCCCACATAGCAAAGACCACCCAGATCCACAGGTGTACCATTTTAATCAA
This sequence comes from Andinoacara biseriatus, assembly GCA_015108635.1. NCBI lineage: Eukaryota > Metazoa > Chordata > Actinopteri > Cichliformes > Cichlidae > Andinoacara > Andinoacara biseriatus. The sequence continues at coordinate 8,922 of VUQJ01031612.1, read as the reverse complement.
CTGCAGGCTGAATTTGGGGGGTACAAAAAGCCTAACTTAAACCAAAAAGCTGCCCTTTCAGAAATTTCTTACATGGGAACAACTAATAGCATTACTCACTTTAACAGCTGACTAATGACCCCACTGTTCTCCACTTACACTCAGCATAGCAAAACAGAGGAGACCAGGAAATTCCTGTTAACCAATCTTATCTATCAGTGAATCATTGTGCTCTGTTTGAAGCAGGTGTCCTTTATCCATGTAGTGTCCCTGAAACACACCAACTCTATTCAAAGTAGCTGCAACTACATGATACAATGAGACATTTCTTTATTACAAATGAAGTTGTCAAAAGACCTCAAGACAGATAGTTCACTAGCAGTCGTGCCACCAGCATGCTTTGCAGTGTTAATCCACCTATGAACAGGCCTCTTTATGGGTGCCATGACAACCAGTAAACAGTGGACAACTCACTGCCAGCTCAACAGTCATCAACATATTGTTCACAGATGGAGGGGGTGGGGGGTGATGTTAGGGAATACCCAGTGCTGCTGGCCTATACTAATGTGCTGAAGCAATTTCTGAAATAAACAGTAGTCCACACACACACACACACACACACACACACACTTACTTCATCCATTTCTCAACAGTGAACAATAAGACATTAATAGCTGAGCAGCAGTGAGGCAGAAGCCACAACAATGTCAGCATTATTTAACAACCGGAACGACAACAATGCAAAAGACATAACATTTGCGGCCTAGCCTCCATCGAACCATCTGCACACTGACGAATGAAGGAAACCTACAGAGCGTCCAGCCTGGGTAGACACAGTCGGGATTTAGACTCCCAGACAAATAAAATTCAGTGCCAAAAATAACTCTCGTTATCTGCGTGAATTGTACAGGGCACAGACTAGACACCTTTTTAAAAAAATTAAATACACAAATCATCCAAATCACCGAAAGTGGAGATTGCATGGAGTGTTTTTCTATTAGCTCCAGGTTTTATTTCCCATATGCGATTTCAGTGCACTATTCTATTCTGGCTTAGTTGGAACAAAATTTGGCCCACACTGCTGCTTTGTGTGAAGCCTTGCTCTTATGCAACAATGACCAATCACATCACATCTGACTGAGACATTTACATAATTACTCAGTTGCAGTCTTAAAGGACATAGCGGTCTAATATCATTAGAATCGAACCAGTGACCTGAACACTGAAATTCTGAACCGATGCACACTAAAGACGGCCTGGTTAGATGCTCAGGAGCCAGCTGTGGTAGCGATCTAACCTCATGACTATTTACTAATAAACTAACTGTTTATATGCAGATTTTTCATTTGAATGGTGGGTCACGTGCAGATATGGTCATAAGATCATTAGTTCAAGATCAGTAAAACTACTTATCCAAGTAGTTTACTACTTATCCAAAACAAAACCTTACAAGACATCACATTTAAAAGAGATTGAGGTTCTAAAAGATGTAGGAAGCTTTCCAGATAAACAAGCAATGAGTGTTAAAAAGCTTCTGTGTTGGCCCCAACACAGAAGCCATTAACTGCTACAGAGCCATCATCAGATGATCTCTCGTCTCTGCAGCTATAGGATATAATAAATTATCAATAAGCTACCAATTTGTAGCTTCCTCAAAATCGACAGCTTTTACAGTTCAGACCAACGGTGCTTAACAGGTGTGTTTGTGTGTGTGTGTGTGTGTGGGGGGGGGGGCAAATCAGGAGGGAAACCAGAGCTTGAGGTCAGTGGGGTCTGCAGGGGGTCGTGGCTGCATTAGTGTGTCTGTGTGTGTGTTCTTGCTGTGATGCCTGCATGACGGTGTTTTCATGCGTTTTTCATGTGAGCAGCAGTGAGCTCAGCGTGGGGCGAGCGTCTGGAGCGTGTAATTGAAACACAGTCCCATGCGGCGCTACACACTGACCCCACTAATCTCCTCCTGACAAAGTGGCTTAGCTTCTATGGGGTCATATGGCACAGTGAGACAGCTTAAACACAACAGGCCTGGGCGGACCCTGGGGTCTTCGCCACATTCAACAGGTCCCATTCAGCAACTTAGGAATACACTCCAAACTCAAAGGAGAGCTTAAACCTTCACACGTGTACTCTGACAGAAACATGTTCATGTAATCGCCACAGATGAATTGTGAAATTATGGGCTGATCATTTTTTTCCATTTATTTATTTTGCTTTTGTTCTTATTCCCACTGCTCCAGCATAACAAAGAAATCTTCATTACAAAAAAACAACTGAATGCTTTCAATGCTTCACAACATCTGTGTGAAATTGTTAATATTGGCCACTGACATCAGTAAATGCCATGTTAATTGGCAATATGCCAGCATCAGTCAACAAGGTCATACTGATATACTGATGTGTTCACAGCAATCACGCAACACACAACAACATGTGCAACAAAGGCAATCTATACCTTTGAGCATAAATTTAGTGTAACCACAACTTCCTCCCTTATTTGCTGAAAAGTTAAGGACTTATCTAGAAGGGGAACTATAAAAGCAGAGCCATTTCTGCAGGACTGCTGGTAATGATTACGCCAGAGCCAGCAAAGGAAGTTAGACTCCACAGCAGCACTGTTTACAAAAACACTGTTAGGTAGCAGCACGGTCTAACTTGAAACCCGTATTTCCAAAGCAGTCAGGCACACAAAAACACTATTCCCATGTGACTACCGAGCTGTAATGCAGGACAGCCTACTGGACAAGCTCTAAGAAAGAAAAAGGAGAGAAAAAAAAAAGCAGCAACTATTCAATCAGTCTATGTTTGTGGTTGTCAATTTGCTCAGCCCGTGTAGCCCGTTGCATTCTTCTTCTCAGCAAGGCCTTAACTAAACCTTAGTTTAGTTAATCAATAAGGCAGAAATAGAGGACGCGGTTTAGTAGTTTATTTACAGTGATGACTGAACGTGGCAAAACACATGGGTGACAAGTAGGCTTTAACCTCATACGATGCAATGTGACAAGTATTTATAACTCTGTCATATCTATATCAATAGCCTATCCCACATTTCCAAGCTGTGCTTTTCAATGGTATGCATTTCCACAGCAAAGCACATCTGGCCTAGCAAACAGGTGAAAACTTGGACTTCCTCCATGCATACCTTTCCTCTGCAGGAACAGCCTGAGCAGAGGGTTAGCCGTGGAGATGGCCTTGTGGTAGTTGTCATCGTTGTTGATCGGCAGCAGGTCACCGTGTACGTCAGCATAGCCCACCAACACTTCCACGTTGGGGATGCGATGCACATGCTGCAAGAGGCCGTAGAACTCATCAAAGCGGCCTGGTTTGGACCGATCCAGAGAGAACCGACGAAACTCTGCACCAAACTGGGATAGAGCACACAGGCATTTGCATGTGAGCGCAATTTTACAAACAAATGCACAGGGATAGGAGGTGGGGCTGAAACTAGGGTTTGAGGTTTGGAACCATGACTGATAAGCCTAGACTATACTGATGCATGAGCAGATCCGCCACGTGTGGTAAATTATTCACGCTGTTGTGTGTATCTCTAGGTTTGCAGATACAGCTTTTATCAGGCTGCCTTACAGGATGTTTTGTAAGACAGCAATTAGACAGACCATGTGCTTTCAGCATTCACAAAACATGTTGCTGGTTTACGTGTAAAGACTGTGGTCTGACTGGATCAGTGGCTGCGAATGCCTAATCTTTAGGCAACTCTGTGGTTAAAACAGAGCACAATGCCTCACTGGTAGTGTCAGTAAGCGGTACCAGC
>VUQJ01031606.1:5373-15971 GCA_015108635.1 Andinoacara biseriatus | reverse complement strand
AGTGAGTCAGTGAGCATGATTTAAAAAAACATGATGTAGCTTTGGGGGAGGCTTTCATCGAAATCTCTAATTGAAAACTCAGATTTTCCAAAGGGAAATACTACAGTGGCCTCACACACACACACACACAGTTACCTTGGAAATGAAGACACACTCTTCTGCCTCTGCGTTTGAACTGAAGAGCAGCAGCATTCAGTCACTGAGTGATGAAACCAAATGATGAAACCCAGTTTCTCTGAGTGTAACTCATCACCGGCTCTGCTGCATCCTAAGACGTTCGCCGTGTTCCCGACAGCTCCGCGATAGAAATGTCGTAGTTCTTCAGCACCCTGTGTGTTCTCGGATTAAAGTGGGACATCGTGGTTTACTGGAGCAGACTGATGGAGTTCAGTACCGTGCACAAGTCCTGAGCCCCTCATTTCATTAGATTTTGCTTCAATTTTGACAAGATCTCCAACACCACCGGCTGAATACGGCCCCAAACTGTGACAGAGCCGCCACCGTGTTTCACAGATGGACTCCATCAGACATGCTGATGTTCAGTCCAGTTCTTGTGCCTTTCCTCCCTGTTTCACTTCCTTCAATTCAATTCAATTCTATTTATATAGAACCAATTCACAACAGTCGCCTCAAGGTGCTTTATATTGCAGGTAAAGACCCAACAATACTGCAGAGAAAACCCAACAGTCAAAACGACCCCCTATGAGCAGCACTTGGCGACGGTGGGAAGGAAAAACTCCCTTTTAACAGGAAGAAACCTCCAGCAGAACCAGGCTCAGGGAGGGGCAGTCATCTGCTGAGAGGGGCTGAGGGGAGAGAGAGAGGACAGAAGACATGCTGTGGAAGAGACACAGAGGATGATTAAAAGTGAAGTATGAACAGAGTAAAAATGGTGAGTAAAAAGAAGCAGTGCATCATGGGAACCCGGTGCTTCTTCTCTTTAAACCAAGACAAATTTCTCCCAAGGGAGACAAATAAAGAATCTTGAATCTTGATGAAGCTTCAGTGAGCAGCAGATGGATCAGCTGAAGGTCCAGATGGTCTCTCAGCTCCTGTTTCAGGTCTTTGCTGGATTTGTTCCTGTTTCTGAAGGATGTGATCTTGAGATGTTGTTCATCAACTGTAGAGTTTTTAAGTCTCACACTTCTTCTGCTTCTGTCCTGCTTTTATCCAGTTTCCAGTTTCCCGCTAACAGCTCAGTGGGAATCACCTTGTTGGTGCTGAAACACCATTTTATGCCTGTTCGTTACCTGCAGACACAACAATTGATGGGTCAGAGTTCAGAGGCTGAACCTGTGCCTGAAACGGTCACGTACAGGTACATTTAAATGCACATATACACATATAAAGTTACAATTATTACTCACACTTGAAAGCTTTACGGAAGAATCCTGCAGACGTTCCCAAACTTCAGACCGATCGATTATCGCACACAGGAAATAAAGTTTTTCCTGTTCTGCTCGATGAACCTCATTCCTCACAAACAGCTTTATTTTCCAGCCAATGATGAGCCAGAAGATGAGTTCAGGATAAAAAATGTTATGAGTCTTTTGTAAGTCTTTTGTAATCCGTGCTGATGGAGACGCACGAGCAGTTTGGAATGTAGGTCCACGCTCATGATGGCAGCTTTTCCTGCCTCTCAGAGCCTCACATGGCTCGCTGTTGGCTGCAGGCGGTCCTTCAGCACACTGAAACCTGCGGTCGAGATGCACGTTTTTTTTCTCTTCATATAAAATGAAGTGATTCATAAAGCGGTCGGACTCTGAGCACAGATTTTACTCGAGTTCCTGCAGCAGATGCTGAGATTTCTTCAGCCAAACACACACAGACACACACGGGATCCAATAATCAGTGTTGTCAGCTCATATTTTATTCATGGATCACTTTGTGAATAAAGGTTTTATGCAAGAAAGTGGCTGCGTTTGACCCCCGGCCTGGATTAACTTCCAGTGTGTGAGATCAGGTTACCTGCTTCAGATTCACGTTCAGGTCTCATTTTGCTTCTGTTTCCTGCTCAGCTGCACAATTTCCTTCACATTCCTCTGAAATGCATTAAAAGTTTTGACCACTGGCATCAGAAGCTCCTGATAAAGGACCATTTCGCTCTGTGCTCATGCCCGGGGGAGGCTCTGGCCTGGCGGCTTCTGTTCCCTCGGGAGGCACAGACACAGATGACTTTTCCATCCCTCATTATTCATGTTAGTCGCATTAAACGGCCTCGCCATAATGAGCTGAACTGCATGCGCAGAGACCGCCACCCGGCAGCCAAGAGAGCAAACTGAGCGATTCTGATGCTGCACAGAACCCCTCTGCAGATCCCGAGGTGTGCAGCCATGTTCTGTCATGGCTCCTCTGTACGTGCCCTCATGGAAAATCTGCTGATTTATGGTTTGCTAATTTATTCTTCCAAAACTCTCGGTCGAGGGACGGAAAGGAGATGCTTCATCCTCACTGCTGTGGGAAAAACTGGGATTAAAATTCGAATTACGTCAACTGCAGCTTCAACGATGAGTCAGTCAGCACTTTTTAACCAACGCACCAAAATAACCGATGGTTCCAGGTTTAAACACCGCATCACACTGAAGGGTCACATCCACTGGAGACGCAGGAAATCCTCCAGAGGAAGGCGTTTTGACACCTTTGCCCTAAACAGGAAGTCTCAGCCACGGTGTCGACACGCCCTTTCAGGACGGCCGCAGCTTTGACGAACCCATTTGACTCTTTCCTTACGTCAGGCCTCAGTGCGGCCCCTCACTTCCTGTCTGAAACAAGTCATTTTAGCTCCTCCCCTTTGGGGGCAACTTTCTTCTAACTGGCTGTTCCACATAAACAGAAGGTTTGGGTGGGACCTGTGCCTGAGATGACCATATGAGGATATCCAGTCTCTATGAGATCACACAGAGCCAAGAATGGAAAAAATATCTGAAACTGAGTGTTTAAATGGGTCTGAAGCCTGAGCTGCACTACTATAAATTCATATTCATGGCCAGAGACGATCCAGTGTTGAGCTTCCCGTCTAATTTAAGCCTTTTGGTGAACATGCCCGCCGACTCAGATTTTCAGGGATAAAAAAAAAAAAAAAAAACTTTTCTGAGTGTTCGAGAAATGAAGGTCAGAGGTTACTTCAGCCAGAGGCTCGTTCCCACTCGGCTCAGTTCTGGATAAACATTTCCACCCAAACTGGCCCAACCTCAGTCAGTAATGTGCGTTTCCTGAACGTGCGGGTTCCCCCAACAATCTGCTGCTCTAAAAAAAAATAAAAGCGGCTCTCTGATGGGTAATAACTGCCATGTTGCCATGGTTTTTGCCACTGAGGCTGGAGAAATGAAAGGACTAAACGGTGCTGCTCTGCTCGCTCTGAAGCTTCGTGTGATTGGACAGGAGACGCTCTCCAGGATATTAAAGCAACACCATTTGAATGATTTGATCCTGTTAGATGGACGGCTCAGCCAAAGCTTTAACGCGCAATCAGAGGCCGATCAGAATAACGTGGGCTCGCCCTGCGGTCAGGTTTCACTGACGGTTTCTTAAGACCTTTATGGAAGCACACCTGATTCATTTTACAGGTGTGAAAGATGGATCGACTGTACAGCAGTGTTTTAGGACCGCTCAGGGTTTCAAATGAACCAAGGAAAGAGGCAGAGACAGGAGCACAGCAAAAAAAGCTAGTTTACAGTTATTGTGCATATATGAGTGTTTATGATGTATTTGGGTGTCGTGAGCTCGTCGTTTAGTGTTATTCCATAAACCATAATCCTCATTACTCTGGTCAGTAAATGTCATCTCTTCTTTAACACACATCTATTGATCTTTTTTGCCGTTAAACTCTAAATGTTATTAAATAAGAACAATAAACATGTAGCAGAGCATCACCCGGGCCAAACAGGTCAACAGGAAACAGGAAGTAGGAAGTTACTAGAAGTTTTTCACTCAGGTAAACTGGAGCTCCGCCTTCTGTAGCGCTCAGCAGTCGTATTTTTGGTCGGATAACTGCGTTCGAAAGGCTCCGACAGCACAAACAGGGTCCAGAGGTCCAGTTCAGGTGAAGCCGAGCAGACAGAGGAGGATGGAGGCCCTCGATGACCTCGCGTGAAGGTCTGGAATATGATCTTGGAGTCAGTGTGGTGGATGTGACGGGGTGAATCCTGATGATGGAGTCTCAGAAACACGAAGGTTTGTCAGCAGGTGCTCAGGTTTCCAGAGTCAGAGAGCGAGTCTGTGCTTTGAGGGGAAGTCCGGAGGCGGTGGGCGAGAACGTGAGTCTGACTGATGTCCAAATCAACAGAGCCCGACATAGAAACCTGTCAGCGTTTAAAAATATCAAAACTGCAATTACTGCAAGTTTTTTCCTCCTGATTTGTGATGACAGGTTAGTCTGGATGGTTCATGTTCTCTTTGAATTCTCTGAGAATGATTAAAGTAAAATAAACTTGGATTCCAAACGTCCTTTTCTTTGTGTTATACAGAGGAGAAAATCCTTTATGTCCAAACACATCGGCTGATCCAGATAACATGTTGATCCTCAGCGTGACCTGAAATCTTTCAAAAACAAGTTTACTAACATTGCTTCTTTTTAATAACTGTTAGATCAACTGTTCACCACAAAAATGACCCTGATGCCTCAGCTATCGGCAGCTGGGATCGGCTCCAGGAGTGAAGTGCCACGATGATTAGTGATCTGAAGGAAACCGTGAACACAGAGAGCCTGACAGATGATTTACTCGTCATGTTTTCGTTCACAGGGAAAGAAAACAGACCTGAGATGATTTGCATGGTTCAGACGCACACTGGCAGGCAGCATTTGTGTGCTAATGGGCCTCGACTCCAGGAGCTGTTGACCAATTCTCAGAGAAGTGCTGTTACACAAACGTCTCAATTAGCTGGCAGCTCCTTTGCCAAGAAATGTCCAAGAATGACGGATTCTGCCTGAAAGCACCCAAAGACCTGCAGTGAGAGGACAGATTCATCATAACTGAGGAGCATCTCTGAAACACAACAGAAAGGAAATGGGTCTGAGGCCGTGAGGCGTTGGCTGCCGGAGTTTGGAGGCCACAGGGTGTTCGTGCTGCCTCTCAAAGGTAAAGCTCTCTACGAGCTGCTGAACGCTCCAAACTGGTGGAGCAGAACTTCCTCCATCAGGCAGGAAATCAGCCTCAGGCTGCAGTTTGAAAACAAGCAACAGAACCTGCAGTTATATCTCATGTTTATCAGACTCAAAAAATCTAAATGCTCAAAGCTTTAGATTGAAAAATCATGTGATCCTAAATGAACGCGTGGGAAGCTGAGCAGGTGGGTGCTGTTACTCAAACAGGAGCAAAGAGCGACTGTTTTTCAGTGGATGAATCTGCATGATCGAGAAAGAAGCTGCACCAGAAGCTGTCGGAACAGGACAGAGAAGGTGACCCTGAACAGGAGATCGGTGAACTTTAGGTGAGGTAAAGATTTTTATTTTGATGGACCGAGAGCCTCTTGGTCAAAGCTACAGTGATGAGTATCCAAACACAAAGCAGGATTTGAACTCTCACCGAGATGAATGTGCTCCCTGCAGACGTGCCTGCAATCACAGACCCGATCCTCCACTCCGAGGGATGTGATCGAACTCCCACGCACCCCCACGGTGGTCCAATCCTGTTTGCTGAAACTGGATACCAAAGTACATCCGAGTGAAAGAAATTAAAGTATCTGAAGCTCAAAATTTCCTGGTGCAGACACCCTGCCCCCATGTCCTGCCTCTGCCACGATTTTCTGACAGTTGACATTAAAATAACACCTACAGGTAATTAATGCACACCTCAGGCTTCCATATAAATGCAAAGCAGGACCACACTGGAAGGTTCCTTTCATTAAAAAGTATTTAAACACACCAATCTGGACTGAGTGTAATTATAAAAGGAGTCCCTGCAGATATTCTATTAAAACGTGAAAAACAACATTTAAAAAAAATGAAACAAACATTTGCAAACCAAACAAATGAGCTTTGGTGCAATTGCCAATCTCGCTGAGTGATTTCATGATCTCTGACCCCCCCAGCAGCAACAATCCTGCTCGCTGTCACAGACATACTCCCGCGCCGCTCTCCCAAGCAGCTGTTTTAGCTCTCCGAGCCTAATTTATGTATCTGTGAACACTGTTGTTGCTCCATCAGCCTCCAGGGTCATTGCAGACAGTGTCAGGGAATACTAACGCAATGCAAATCCCTTTAATTATACATTGTTTACTCCTCTTTCCCTCAAGCTATAGTTTGATTGCAAAGTCCATGCCTTCCTTTAGACGTCTGAGGAGCAGCAGGAAAGCTGCTGTGAAGCCTGCGAGTCAGAGAGGAGCGCTCCTGCTGAATTTCTATGGGTCTGAGCTGCACGCAGAGAGATGGGAGTTGGAAAGGTTAGCCGAAGCTTTCCTGCTCTAACCTGCAACTTTATTTACATAATTTACAAATTGTTTAAGCAATTTTTCAATAAAGGCTTTGAGAGTACAGATGAGAGAGGGTAAAGGTGCAGCATGTGTCTTTGGGTCGAGGGTCTTGTTTTCACCCCTGAAAGCATCACAACTGAGCAAAGCTGCAACAATCAGTCAGTCAACAGAAGAGCGACACTGAGATAAACGTGCAAACACCTTTTCAGCGGTTCTTCTCTAGGTCACTGCGTACTTCATGTGCTGGAATATTCTGGACATCATCCATGGCTACGTTCACACTGCAGCCTGAAGCGACCCAATTCCGATTTTTTGTGAAATCCAATTTTTTTTGCGTGGTCGTTCACATTTCCAAATATATGCAACTTGGATGTGATCTGCGCAGACTGCAGACGAACCTAAAAGTGTCCCGCATGTGCAGTAGAGGATGCAATAACGTCACACAGAAGTACGTTTGTTTACCTTCCCACTTCCGTGTAGCAGGAAGTACGGACACAGGTCACACTTGCAGACTGCAGGATGGTTATTACCATTTAACTGATGGTTCAGGGGCTCTGAGCTCCTCCTTTGTTTGCAACAGTGACGGACAGGCCGAGTCTCTGTGCACTGTGACGTTTGCAGATGACACTGTGATCTGTAGTGAGAGCAGGGAGCAGGTGGAGGTCTTCTCTGCAGAGAAGAAATGAAAGTTAGTAGAAGCGAGACAGAATGCACGTGTGAATGAGTGCGAGACAGGTGGAAAGGTGAGCATGCAAGGAAGGTGTATGAGGTCAAATACCTGGGGTCAACCATCCAAAGCAACGGGCAGCGCACGAGAGAGGTGGCAGTGAGACCTGCTGTGATGGATGGTGTGAAGATGGCAGAGCTGCAGACGTTAGGATCTTCACTGGGAGGGACCAGGATGGACATTAAACCTAATCAGACGCCTGAGATAAAAATTCATCCAATTCATTCATGTGAAACCACAAACTACACTGAATAAACGAGTGGGTAGTGAAGTGTGTAGGTTTTGTTAATATGCTGCTTGATGTAGACAGACTTCAAAAGCTGCAGTTCCTCTGATGGCCACTGGAGGCTGACTCCTGCAGTGAGTCAGTCCCCACAGACCCCCCATGTTAAACTTTACAGCAGAAGTAAGCACGTTTACGTGATTCACATGAATCCAGGAAGTCATTGAATTAGATTATTCAGGCACGTTTGTGCTCTCAGACCACATTATTGAAATCATCTAACAAACAATATGGCTTCACGAAGGTGGAGCTCCAGTTTCTCGGTTTCTGTGCACTGCAGTCCAACATTTATGGATGCTGTCAAAGTCATTTACTCCTTCTGGCTCCAAAGAAACAAAGTCATGAGGTCAAAATGCCAACAGTGACACTTCAGAATTTACAGCCTTATACACACAGTGTATGGTGCAGACACACATGACCGCAGACTTTAATCTAAAGCAGAATCAGTGGACCTGCCTCAGTGTCCTGTGGAGGAATGGGGCTGTGTCTGCAGGTGTGATGCTCCGAGGAAAATTGTGCCTACTCAGCAACATCTCCTGTGTGAAAATAAAGGTCAAACGAGCAGCCGGAGACAAAGTTTCCTCCTCTGCTGAGTCAGACTGTGGCTGCTGACCCTGGCCACTGCTGTGTGTCCCACCTGAAGATAAAAGATTAGGTTGTTGGTACTCCAAATCAATAGCTCCCAGCAGCTCGTAGCGACAGCGTCATGAACTTCTGACAGATATTGCTCTTTACCCTTTTATACTTTATTACTCATCCAGCTGCAGCCACAACACGTGACACTAAAATCTGCAAAGTTAAAAACAAAAACAAGCTGACCTCATGCCCTTAGCGTCCTCCTCTTATATGATATGATTGCAGAGGATGGATACAGGTATTCCCACATTCGTGCCACAGACTGGAGCAGGTGATGAGGGAGCGGCGGCTGCAGGATCCTGAGGGTTTGACCATAGCTGCTGTAAACTAACAGCAGCGGCTCAGTTATTTTAACGGTGACAAAGAAGGTTAAAAAATGAATCTGAACAAACATGTAAATCTTATAATACGGATGCTGATCGTGTTGCTCCTGACGATGAATCATAGCAACATGGGGCAGGCATCAGCAACAAGTCTGCTTATATTACAGCTCTGCTGCTGCTGACTCACATGAACCAACACTGTTTACAAGACGCAGCAAACGAGCTTCGTGCGTTACATCGAGGCATGTTTTTGGAATTTAAATCTGCAAAGTGATTCCGTCTGGCAGGGAATATTTAATCGACGAGGTCTCAGCCTCACATTTATTCTGCTTCATTCTGCTTTTTGCCTCCAATAATGACAAAAAAGTTTGTAATGGTGCATTTCTGATCCTTAGTGGAAAGTTTCCATTCAGGAAATCAAAGGATTCAAGGACAGTTTCCTTGTCGCCCCCCTGAACATTTAAAGCACTTCCAAATTGGTTCAGAACTGAACAGTTTGTTGTTTGGGTGGCACGGTGGTGCAGTGGTTAGAGCTACCGTCTCACAGCAAACAGTCCGGGGTTGGAATCTGCTGGGCCCGTAGGTATGACAGCAATGGCAGAGATCTAACCAATGATCCGGAGCTGAGCTTTCATCAGCTTCAAGGACGGCAACAAAGTGACTACCAATGAGAGTGATTGACACATGAAGGGGCGGTACAAACATTATAGGGTTACCCAGGCAGCTAGCAATGAGCTTCAGCTTTGGTCTCGTGATGGACTTCCTGTCCAGGGTCTCTTTCATGCCCAGTGGACCAAAGACTTTCTGGAAGGATGAAGAGTTTGCCGAGCAGCCGTATCCCCGATGGCTGTTACACGTTCTCAGGGTCGTTGCTATAAGCCATCCGATCCCTGAGAGCTGTGCGGGTATTCTCATGTAATCAGTTTCACACGGGGAGTAAAATCAACAGAAGCGTATCTCGACCTAACCAGGAGTGCTTCAAGTTTTCAAACACTTTAGAAACTGAGCAGCAGCTGAATACCACAACAAGAGCAGGACCTAATGACTCATCAATAAATGAAACCAAAGTGCTTAAATGACATCTGACAGAAATTAAAGTTCCTGCAGTCGTCCACTTAAAGCTCGCTGACAGTTTGACATACGATCTTTCCAAATGTCACGTTAACTGCTCGAGTTACATTTCAATTGAGCTCTCCTGCTTTCAGTTTCTGTGACCGAGGCCAGACGACTACATTCTGCAGGATTTACAGCCTTTTCACACCTGACAACCCAAACAGGCTCATATTTTATTAGAAATGCAAAAATATTTGATCCACTTCGTTTCTGAACATTTCATTTAAATCCGAGCTCTAAAGGATTTTTTTTGTCTGCATCATCCTTCAAAATGCTTGTGACTCGTGTCTGACATCAGTGTGCAGACTGGATTATTACTGGAATAATTATTAATGTATTGTGTTTATACACGGCTGCTGCAGCTTCTTTATCTTCAGGAGGAAATCCCACTCGTTCCACCTTTTATGAAAACAACTGAAAATCTGCATTTAAACGTTCAAAGTCCTTGGAACCGTTCACATGTCAAACAGATGACATTTACAAGCACGAGTGGTCCGAAGTCCACGGCTGAGGAAGCAGTTCTACGGCTGCCCCAAAAAAACTAAAGACAAATATATGCGATACAATCAGAAAGCTAAAATTAAAAGTCAAACCTTAAAAGTTGGTTGATTTACTTCAACTTCGTCTTCTGGTGCACCTCCTGGCGGCTCGTTCTTAGAAGGCTCCACGGAAATCTCATTACGACAACTTAAACTTGTTTCTCCGATAACTAAGCTCAGATTTCGGACCACGTATCACTGTCCGAATGACCCGACTTTTATATGAAGGACCTTCACTAAAGATTTCGTCTACAAGAACACCACCCGTCTTTGCTCACCACCCACCCAACATGTCAGCCAACCCTGGATGGAATTAATGGAAGAAACATAATGAACTTAAAATGCAAGTAAGGCCATATTATCTGGGCATTAGGAAGAATTCCACAACACGCAGGAAGATGATCCTGATGGGACGATTTGCCAAATTTACGCCAGGTCGATCATAAGGGCCAAAGCGCCAGAACCTCTGACATCATCATCTGAGCACAGTTTAATAACCTGTGTGGACAAAGAACTGTATTTGTGATGCTTTCTCAGCCTTAGAGAACTGGAAAAGTTCAGCCTTG
>VUQJ01031579.1:0-13011 GCA_015108635.1 Andinoacara biseriatus | reverse complement strand
AGTGGATAAAAACAGCGGTCTGCAGTTTTTACAGTCACATTTAAGCTAGTCTGACCCCCAAAATGACCAACTGAAAAGAGGAAAACAGGGATTTTCCAAACAGGAGGGAGGCAGAGGACCTGATCCCCGCCTGCGATGTGCAGGTAAAAGAGCGGATTGGTGGGATGGATGCAGGAGAAGATGCAGACCTGCACAGGTGAGCTGCGTCACACAGCAGGAGCAAAGTCCTGAAGACTGAACACGAGCACCGGAACAGACAGAGAACTTTATAAGAGGCAAAGCTTTAAATCACCAGCAGTTTGGGAGGAAACAGCTTCTGAGTTTGGTGCCTTACACACAGGTGAGATGAGCTACCTGAGGGGGAAAAGTAAAGGAAAAGTCTCAGCGGGGCTCCGGGATGAAAGGTGGCTGTGTGAGGATCATCCGTGAAGCTTCAGGACCGCGTGATTACACGTGATTACACGTGATTACACGTGATTGCCAATAAATCAATAAATCAGAGCAGGTCAGCGCCGCTGTGTTTGCAGCTTTTTGCTCAGAAACTGGACACACGGCAAAGTTTATGCAGCGTTTTTCTGACTGTGAAGCAGAAATTCAGTTTTTATTTGAAACTTTGCAAATTTTCATCAGCTTGAAATATATTAATTTTTCCTGATGTGATCTTTGATGAAACATATAATTTTATATTTTATTTAACGTGTTGAGGGAAAAGTTGCTGCATTCTGGCAATTCAAATTCATATTGCTGATTAAAATTATTATTTTTAATCCTGTTCGCCCGGCGACTCAGACTCTTCAGTTTTGTCCCGTCCTGTGACTGAGTTTGACCCCCTGGATTAAAGTAATGGAGGAGGTGGGCGGGGCCAAGATAGATGGGCTGCAGCAGCGTTACTGATTGGTTTGAGCTTCTGACTGACAGATTACACAACAGGCAGACGTGATGAATTTTGGATGACTGACAAACATCCATTAACCTCGTCAACAAAAACTCACACACGTCTCGTCATGTTTTAGTCACGTGGATCTCGTCATTGTCTCGTTATCGCCATGAAAAAAGGGTTGTCAACAAAATCATCGCCATCGTTAACAAAAACAACACTGCCCTGAGCCTGGTTCTGCTGGAGGTTTCTTCCTGTTAAAAGGGAGTTTTTCCTTCACACTCTCACCAAGTGCTGCTCATAGGGGGTCGTTTCGACTGCTGGGTTTTCTCTGTAGTGTTGTGGAGTCTTTAACAATACGAAGCGCCTTGAGGCGACTGTTGTGAATTGGCACTATATAAATAAGATTGAATTGATTTGAATATTGCAGTCAGTACCAAGAATCATATTAGCTTATGATGTAATTTATTAAGTTAGCAAATTCTTATTTTCACTCAGATATGATTTTGCTGGGGATAAAGTTAGCAAACAACATACTGTTATCCAACTAGCTGTAACTTCGCTACACTACATGAACCTGGTGGTGGTCAGTCTGTGATGCTAGCTAAGTTGGTAGATCAGCACTGACAGTTTAAACGAATAAGCGCAGGAGCGTTAGCTAACATTAGCCAGAAAAAGACAGTCCCGATTCAGACGAGGCAAAACTAAAAGTTCTCTCCATGAACCAAGTGCCTTAATTAATTCAACTGACTGTTAAATTTCTGTTAGGACAGAAAAACTTAATTAGATAAAACTGGCTGTATTCTGGCTAATGTTAGCTATCATTTGCTTACTTGCTAACATGGACTTCTTTAGCTAACAGCTAGCTGGCTAACCTTAGCGAGTTTCCTCATCAACACAGTTACTATCCTCTCTGAAGTCTGTTGATGGTCGTGATTTCTAAGCTAACATTACTCACGGTTGATGCTGGAGAGGGAAAAGAGGCTTTGAGGCACTTGAGTGAACGTTAAATCTGACATTCAGGTTTTTATTAAAAAAAAAATCCAACCTGAGTTCTGCACATCTTTGAGCTGTTAGAGGCAACTGTGAGAGTTAGCAATGAAAATGTAAGACATAAAGGTCTAAGATATTTTTAAAGTACTTTCAGGGACCCAGAGCCACCTGGCAACATAAATATTAAAGTGGAAACGGATGATTTTAATAGACAATGGTCCTATTATTTAAAATGTGGAACTGCAGTCTGCTGTGTGTCTGTTTATATCCATTTATTGATGCTTTTGTTTTAGTAACATAGAAATAAATTCACCGTTTTATGCTTCCCAAGTGCAGCAACTTTATTCTGACCCGTTGGTGGCGCTATATAAAAAGTAGGAGGCTCACTGATGTTTGTTCACCTGAACCAAAGTGTTGATGACATTTCTGTCACTACATGATGTCATTAAAGAATGAGGGAAGAGAGAAGACAGACGGTCACAGGCAGGTTTCGTCTCAGATTAAAACTCTATAAAGTAACTCGGGTAAATATTGACAGGAAAAAATATCCACAGCAGCCATATCTACTAAAATCAATTTGATGATAGTTGGGAAAAAAATTCTCTATCAAAAGTTTTCTTCCAGCAGGAATTCGCTCCAAATGGCCTCAAAAGACTTCGGTTAATGACGAAACTGTCGGTGGGGAAGATGAATACGGCGCTCTGATTGACGTTTTGAGTCGAGCTGATGCGAATCAATCATCGCAGCTCGAAGCCAAAGCAGTCGGAGCGAGAGCCGCGCAGCAGGTAAAAACATCAGCCGGGATAAAGAGAGAAATACGACGAGGATGAAGTGAAGGTTTGTATAGACGGCATGATTCAGGAAGGTTCTGTCGACAGTCAGGAGTCCTTCTGGAAATTCACCCTCAGAGATTCACTCAGGCCCCGAAGCTACAGGTCCAGTCCTGAAATTAATTATGCCGTTTGTTATTGAGCTTTCATCCGTTTCCATGAAGAGCTGTGGGACTTGTAGGGTTTGAGCGTCAAAGATAAAACCCAACCTGACCCAACCAAGTGGTTTCCTGTACAGAATCAGTCCACATAGGCAAGTATCAAAACTATTAAAAAGAAATCCATTAAATCATGATTCAGAGCCTACAGAGCCTGATTCGCCACACTAGAGAAATTCTAGAAATATTATAATTATGGTGTGGCACATCAAAGTAGGCCTGGGCGATATGGACCAAAAGGAATCTCGATATTTTTTAGCTGAATGGCGGTATATGATATATTTCAATATATTTTCTTCCCAAAAGGAACAAACAAAAAGGCACTTCTGAGTCAAAGCTACAATGTCACACAGACATTTTTATTAACATACAGCTGTAGATGTACATGAGAAATTACTCAAAAATAAATTTAAATTTAAATAACACTACACAAACAAATTAATGCTTTTTCCTCTATAAAAAGACACAGCGGTACAGATACAGAGCAAAAATAGCAAAAGGCTGATTTATTCCTTACAAAGCTGCACATCCAGGTACAGGCTGCTGTACTGACAGACTCAGTGAACAAAATTCCATCTGCAGATTTTAATCTCAGTAAATCCACAGACGTATGCGCTGACGCATCACAGCAACGGGCCCAACGCACGACCCACTTCTGCTATTCTGTCCTCTCGGTCCGATCCACCCCTCCCTCATCACATCTGGTTTCAACAAACCAAGATGGCGATTTTCCCGCCGTTATTTTTACATCCGCAAACGCTTTTTTCGTCCATCCACACTTGCATGGACTGAAAAAAGACATCTGTAGGCTGGAGGGGTCAGAGGTGAAAATCACTGAGCATCACACCCACAGTTCAAAATAAACAACAGATTTTTACACTTTAGTAAAAACAATATAAACGACCTGGTTAAGTTTAGGTATTAAAGTTTGGATATAAGAAGGGGTCTTCTCAAAGCCCCGACTTCAACCCTGATGTAAATTTATGGACTCTCTGGGTCCGCGCCAGGAAACCAACCAATTTAAATGAACTCCACCAATTCTGCCAAGAAGAACGTCCAAATATCCCAACAGAATTATGCCAATGATGAGTGGAAGGAACGTTTGACCACAACATGTGAAGCAGCATCAGAAGCCGACAGACGGTGATGACACACAGTTGGACCGCAAAAAACAAAATGGTAAATGGTAAATGGACTAGTTCTTATATAGCGCTTTTCTACTCTAACTGAGCACTCAAAGCGCTTATACAACACGTTTACATTTACCTCATTCACACCCATTCATACAAGCACTTCCATGTAATTAAGCTAAGTGCTTTAATTAGCATACAGATTCATACTCCAACGCTTGCGTCGGAGAGCAACTTGGGGTTAAGTATCTTGCCCAAGGATACATTGGCATGCAGCCTGGAGTAGCCAGGAATTGAACCACCAACCGTCCGATCAGTGGGTGACCTGCTCTACCTCCTGAGCTACAGCCAATAATAAAATAAAGACACAGCTTAGATGGTGGAAGACAAATTTTTTTTTTTGTGTCGTAAGCACTTCCTGAAAGCCCCCCCCCCGAAGGAACTTTTAAAAAGCTGTTTTCAGTGACCTCAGACGGTGTTTGTGTGTCAAAGGTCAGAACAGAGCCTGAGCCGTTAAAAAATACTTGATTAGCTTTTAAAGATCGCGGCTCAGGTTAAAATATGCTTCTTTTAAGGCTCATTGTCGCGGTCGTTAGGACGATGTGGAGGACGTGACAGTATAAAAGATCGATGTAGCCACCGTGATGTCATCCATCGGTTTCTCAAGTCCTGTTTTGAAGTCTCGAGTTTTCATCTATACAAAATAGATTAATTTTTATTCAATATGAGCCAAAATGAGTGAGTGAGGCCATGAACAAAGAGCTGTTCTCAGAGTCTTTGCAGCCAGTTTTTGTGGCGATAGCACAACAGAAGCTGATTGGCTGCAGCCTCTCGGTCTGTTGCTTGATGGTCAAAGAAAACACAAAAAAGAGCGACTGAAGCTTTAAAACCTGGAGGGCTGGCGGTGGGTTTATCAGGCCCACAGTCCTGAACAGGGCGTCTGCTTTCCATCATGGAGGACCGGGGGGGCGAGGCGCCGTTACAGGCACTGTTAACTTTATCTCCACTGTCAGCATTGATGAGAGCTAAATACACAGCAGTCATTGGTGAAAAGCGGTGCCCGAGGCACCCAAAGAAAAACCCCGGCCCTCCCCGAGTCTGCACATCGCTGGCCAAACACCAAGCGGCAGCTGCCAGACTCGAATGCCAAGCTGTGAGCTCTTTGGACACATTTTGATGGATATGCTGATCAGAAACGCTCGGTCAGGACTTCTGAACTCATTCTCAGGAAAAGTAACTATTTCTGCTCCACTACAGCAAGATCGGTTAACCCTTTAAACCGCGTACTGTTACACAGCGTGCCTGGAAGTATTTGGATGTTTCAGCTGTAAAAGTGTCAAAAACTCTGCTGTGAGTCTGAGCTTGTGTTCCTTTTTCAGGACTGCTGCTTCTTTCAACATCTGGCGGCTGTTTCGCTTTACTGAAGGCTAGAAGTGTGTAATAAAGGATTAATAACAGAAAAACAAAATTGAAATTTTATAAGGCACTCAAAATGTACATGAATAAAAGATTTTGAATGTTCAGTTTGAACTCTGAACTTTAAAACAACAAGCATGTGAACTCTGACCCTGTAGTTTTTATTTTTATTTTGGAGGTTTTAAGCAAGTTTTTTAAATTTATGCTCAATACTGCAGTAGCATATGTTTTAAACTCTTGACAGCTCTGGCATAAAACATACTTACAGATGCTTATTTATTCCCTGCATTGTCCCAGTTAGTGACTGTCAGAGCCGGCTAAACAACAGCAGCTGTTTCACCAGCCGACGTCAGGCTCGAGTATCCTAAAAATCCCACCTTCCCTCTGATAAACAGTTTGATGACATTCTCACATCACAAGAGTTTATTCGCTCAGTCGTTGTTGACGCACGCCTCTTTGTGAAGATGAAGCTGTTGGTCACTGCAATGTCCAGAAGATGCTGGAAAACCGCCGTCTTCCATCATCTGGTTTTCTGATGGTTGAATTTGTTCCCAGCATCCGGTCTGGCGTGTCCGCTCCTCCCATGTATTTATTAATCTCTGTCACAGCGGTCAGGCTGGGGACAGGGACCCACACGGGGTGGACGGTGGTCCAGGGGGAGGTCTCTGGGTGATGAGTCGATGCCCTGCCTGTGTTGGAGGAGGGCTGGGCTGGTGCCAGACAGTCTTTGTCCACCGGTGATGTAACCACATCAACAGAGAGATGGTAACGTTGATACATGTCATACAAGTCTATGATGGAGCCATTCACGTACGAACAATTTCAGCCTCCACATGTTGGCTTGGCTTTTATATACTGCTCGATGGCTGATCTTACCTTCTTAGCAACCGTCCTCTAGATACTCATTCATCGATTTCTCATCATGTCAACGAGAAGTCTCACCTGGTGAAGAGCGTCATAATCCTCGGTGCCCTTTTCTTGTTGTTGGCTGCACCTTTTACTGGACCACTGATATGAAGGGTATCAGTGATGGCCATGAGTCAGTCTCTGGACATCACAGTTACAGAAAAAGCCTCATGAAAAAAATCTTTCTCCTCCAAAAGTCAACAATTTACTGGAAAATCTGTACAATAATAAGCCCGGATACTTTTGTAGTTCTTTTGGTTTCATTTCATTCCAGGCAAATGTTTGGCTCCTGTCTTTACTGTTTATGGCAACAAGCATTTTAGGATGTCATCAAAAAAATTGGAGAAATTTTCATCTGGTGATTATTCAGCATTTGGTCTGAACCTTGGAGGTTGAGGGACATCATCATCTGGGTGTGCCTTATTTCCCTGTGAGAGGCATCACCTCCGGCTCCACGATCCTGCCCACGTACACGACATCCAACATTTTTCTCTATTAACATGTAAGCTAACATTAGCCTTTATCCGATATCTTCCGCTTATCCTGTTCAGAGTCTCTCATGTAACAAAACTAAAGCAAAGTTATTAGAATTAACTAAAACTAAAACTTCAGTGAACTAAAATCAAAACTTGACTTTTGAAAAAAGAAAAGATTCTGTAAACTTAGAAAACTAAAATAAAAAAATATGGAAGAAATATCCTTTATATCCCTGTTATATTTGTAAAAATGTTATTACAACTTGTCTGATGAGGTACTGAGGTCAACGGCTTTCAAAAACTTGTGTTTTTATTGCAATACTGATTTTATTAAATCTTGCCTCTGACATAGGTCCTCCATACAATAATAATTAAAACGACTAAAACTAACAGTAAAAACTAAAACTAAAATGACTTAAAAGCAAAATGAAATAAAAAATAAAAACGAATTAGAAAATGCAGAACTAAAATAGCTGTGGTCCTGAGTGTTTAAGCTAGCTGGCCAACATTATCTGGCTTGCTAACGTTATTTGTTGCAAGAAATGCTAGTTGACAAAAAGCTAAAATAAAGCTAATTGTATCTAATTAATGTTGCAACACCAGTTCATCTTTTCTGTGTGTGGGATCATTTGATTTTAGGGATCAACGTTAAACCTGCGCTTTCTTCTTTTTGGCTAACGTTAGCTAATATGAGTGTACCTGCTCACATGGATAAATCGCTAGCTATGTCACATTAAAAACAAAAAATACTGTCAGTGGATAAGGTCGACTTATTCAGTCCTGGGATTGATTTTGTAATTTAGCTGGCCAATGATTTAATTAATTGTCACCAGATTCATCCAGCGTAGCTAAGTTACAGCTAGCTAGCTAATGATATAGCTAGCTAAAATCACGTGTAAATGCTACTTGGCTAGCTTGCCAAATTCTTTCACCTTTTGTGATCCATGACATCAACTTTACTTTATAAAACCTGTTCTGGCAAGCACCACTTTAAAACCCCAAAAATCACTCAGATGAACTTTACTTAAAGCTCGCTGCAACATAATCAACGAGTGTTGTTAATTTTCCCTAAAAACAACAACATAAAAACCCATTAATTCATCTTAATTTGACTTTCTTTTCATGTTCTCCACAGCTTGAGAGCTGCTGGTATAAATGTTGGTATCTGCAGCAGGAGCCTGCTGAGACTCCTTCACAGCTCTCATGTTTTGACTTCATGAATAGCTGAAATACTTTTAAATTAGCCGAGGAGGAGGAGGAGGTGGTGCAGGTGTGTTTGGTTTGGGCGAGCTGTGGAGTTAAGTGACATTATGTCACTGCTGCTCTTCGTACATCTGCTCTCCTAAACGCTGAAGAATTAGACCATTTCCTGTGACGTGATGATGTCATGGTGAGGTCCAGATTTTTCTCATGTTATTATAACGCAGTGGTCAGGACTGACAGGACGGCTGTAAGTCATCTCACACAGGAAGAGCCCCGGGCGCCGGCCCCGGTGATGACACCGGAGCCCTCGCCAACTGGGCTCGACGCTGGAGGACGAGGCGAGTAAATCACCCGTCCAAAGGTCTGCGCTCGCCAGCCAGGTTTCTGGGAATGAGATGCGAAAATCTGACGGGTCCATCGAAACCATGTGTGGCTCAGCCAACACTCAGTCAGTAATGCTGAGCTTCCTCGTTGCTGCGGGGGTCTGAGCGGGTCGAGTCAGGTGATTTAAACATGTTTCAGCTTCAGCAGCTGCAGGTTTCTGCTTTCTGGAGAATTAATCAGCAAATGTTGCCATTTTCTTTCACAGTTTATAATAAAAATGTTTTTACACCGGCTGATCATCACATCTGCTGCAAACACTCTCTGACAGGTGTTACTGTGCATGTCAGGTTCAAACTGTTGCTTTCACAGTTTAAGTGAGTCTGTCAGTCACAGAACGCTTCAGAGACGTTTCATGATGAACATTATGAAGGTGGTGGATGGAAAACATACAAAGATGTAGCACATGGGCCTTAAAATGGGTTCTCAGGAAGTTCTGCAGCGTTTCAAGTGGTATTGTTCCACCAAACAGTCCCTCAGATACCGACACCGAGCTCTGGTAGCCTTCAAAATAGTCCAAATTCTTTGTGCTCCAATAAAATGATCAGCGTGTCTGTTCCCCAGGTTTAAAGTCAGGCTCTTTTCTGAGGTTTAGAAGCGAGCCGGGTCAGTGGCAGGTTGAGGGTCTCTCAGGCAGAGACAAACATCACACGGCAGGAATAAGGCGCCAAACTTCAGCCGAGAGAACGTCTGAGATGATCCACAGCGCCAGGTCAGTCAGTAATGTTTAAATCTCTATCAAATGTTACTCAATCCCACAATATCATTTGCAGTATTCATCACCAGCCTTCTTTTGATTGGCTGTCCCAGTTAAGGACCGACTGCTCACTAACAGCAAACCAGGGTTCAATATTAACTCTCATTAATAAAATGACCTGTTTAACATTTTAACATGGCAGTCACCGACTCACTGCTGCCTCCGCTGGACGTCAGAGGAAGCGCAGCTTCTGCTTCATCCCTGCAGGTTTATAACAAGGATTCACTAAATGACTCTTTGACCACATAATTTTTCTACCTCAGCATGAACGTCCCAGTGTTGCACTTCCTGCTGATACGAACCTTTCCTCTGTCTGTAACCCATAAATGTGTGATGCACACAACACCATTTAAAGCCAGCGTGTCAGCATGACCCAGAACCCCCCAGGCGAATAAATGCATGCCATTTACCTGCACCCAACAGGCCCCCAGCCTCTGCATTTATTCTGGAGGAAACAGCCCAATAAACCCGGAGGAGAGCCTCCTTTAAACACACCATCAGATCTTCAGCAGTTCCCACGTTTGTGCGGGATACAGAAAAGGTTTGCTTCCATTTCCTCGTCCTCGGATCTCAGCGAGGTGTTTTTGGAGGACAGACTTTCAAAAGTGCACAACACGTCTTTGAGGACAAAACGGCGATACAGAGTCAACTTTACACCTGCTTCCCTTCTTCATCTGTCTTCATTTTTCTGGAGAAGGCAGGATGTTTGGCTTGGCTGCAACCTGCTCCATGACTTAATCCCTGGGTGCTATTGTTAAATATTTCAAGTTAAAAAAAATAATGAAAACCAAATGCGGTGGCCGGACCCCAGTTCAGGTTTCAGGGCCTGCGCTTTAACAACGTTACATTTCCAGCACGTCGAGGCCAAATAACTCACTTATGTTTCCCTTGTAATATTACGCCAAACATGAGATCTTTACTTTGTCAAATCTGGTAAGTATCAAACCAACTGTATCAATAGGAAAACAGTTTTAATAAGCATTCCCAGGCGAGGCCGAGGAACACCTCTCACCTGGAAGCTATTAGAGCCGACAGGAAATGGAGGCAGAGATCGAGTGCTTCCCAATAATGTGTGTCCCCCCGGAGAGAGGAAATATGTAGATTCATCATAAAACATATCTGAGAGCTTGGACTGAAACAGAGGAGAGAAAATCAGCACAGACAGCTGGGCACCTCCAGCCCTCCAAGATAATATCGCACAAACATCTGTGGATGCAGCGCGCAGATAACGTTTCATCGCTCATGTCCTACCATCCCTCCTGACAGTCACACTGTAAACACCTTCTCCAGATGGACGGATGGATTTATGGAAGCTCATCCCCGCCAAGAACAGGAAAAAGTAAAACATGCAAAGTTAGCCAAGAGTAAGTAAAAAAAGTAGTCCTGATAAAGCACGTTAAACTTTTGACCGACATCTTTTCTTCAACATTTACTTTATTATAAGAAAACAACATAACAGAGATAAAGATATAGTGGGCCATAAGTTATGATTTATTAGGGGAAATATTAAGATACAGTCTCAAAATTTCATTATACAGTAAAAGTTTATAAAAATAGTTTTACCTTTGACTTTATCTGTAAACATAATTAAAAGATCCTTCGAAACTCAAGTCAAAATTTTACTTTACTAAAATAAAAAAGGAAACAAAATAAAAGATTTTTTATGTTTATTTATTCCTTCATACGTCAGCTGATCGGCAGGACTTCAAAAGTCAAAGGTCACATGTTCAGAGTTTGGTCGGGGTTTGTTTTTATATTACTGCCCCAGATTTCCACAGGTGGGTCAGAAGTGAGGGGCACATCAGGAGTATTTATAGATATATTTGTGGACCAGTACACGCCAAACAAGCGTGACCTGAAGATCTTCTGGGTTTCTGATGCCCGTGTGTGCAGGACAGTTTGCTCAGAGACGACCGGGGAGGAAGTTCACAAAACTTTTTTTAGCTTTTGTGCAGCAGATTCAGAAACAGTGCAGAACATCACCACAGATACCTGTGACTGTCCTGGAGAAACATCTCACCATTCTGGCACCTACACCTGCAAGCGTCAAACACAGAGGTGGCTCGCAGTGCTGGTACAACATTCCTGACATCCCCACCTGGGACCTACACCTTTTTCACGGCTCTGCACCCTAAATTCCAGCCTGGCATCACCAACACACACTGAGCTCTCAAAGGAGCGCCACACCACAGGTGAGAAGGAAACTAGACGGTTGTCCCGACTGCAAACACACACACACACACACACACAGGTACCTTGACATACGAGTTTAATTCGTTCTGTGACCTCACTCGTAAATTGCTCATGTGTCAAATCAAAATTTCCCACAGAAATTAATTGAAACGTCATTAATCCGTTCCCGCCCCCCAAAAACCACCTCAATTTTTTTATCTTTATTAATAAGAAAAATGTAGAGAACTTTATTAAAATAATCCTGCAGAGATCACTAAACTTAAATGTTCCTTCTTTTCACTTCATCTCCTCCTTCTTTTGCCTTTTTTGGCGCACTCTTAAGCAGCGTGTGTTGCCAAGACAACAACACGCACAACTCGCTCATGTTTTTTGATAATTTTGTGCTTCATATCCATGTTCATCATCCTTTTCAGCAGCAATCTTGGCATTTGCTTTCTATGGATCCGTGGTTTTAAAAAAAGGAAATGTTCCAAAACAAACAAACAACAACAACCATGTGACAAAAACGAGTGCACAGCGAGAGGCGGGGTGGGGCTGAAACCCTGCCCCCGAGCTTGGTTTGGAGGGGGCGCGAGCGCTGCTGTGCGTAACTGGGTAAAAAAAACACAATTCTGACACAATTTGCCCTGGAAACGAGCGGCTGTTCGGGAAAGCTTCCAAACCTATATTAGATATAAATATATATATATAAAGTTATGACCATGGCAAGACTTTAATTTGACTTGTTTTCATAAAAATTATTGTAGCATCAGTATGAAATTAATATTTTGATTTTAATGTATGGGGAGCAAGACAACTATGCCCCCCACCCCCACTCCCCCCCAAGTGAGTCAAAAGGAGTTATAGCTGCTTTATGACAGATAAAAGCTGTTCAAGAGTTTCATTGAAGAAAATCAAACTTTTATTTTATGCTCTAATAACGTAAACAGTCGGTTTTGGCAGTGATGGGCTTCCGTACATGTTTGGCTGCAGTATTTTGGCCTTTTGACTGATTGATTTTTCCATCGTCCCTCACATTACCGTCCATGTAAGTTCTTCCTCGGCGGGCGAATCTTCCTCATCTGCATTGAAATTCCTGAAGCTCAGCGATCATCATCATCATCATCAGGACGGTCTCAGAGGCCGAAATCAGTGTTAATAAATCAATCCCCGGCCTGGGCGAGCGCTCCGTCGCTCCCTCAGCTGCTTGCTAAACAAATGGATTCAGCATGTTTAATGAGCATGGGGGAGGTGGAGGTAACTAATACCTTTAATGATCTCTGCAGACCAGAACCACTGGCACCTGCCCAGAGCGAGCGAGCAGCGGGGGAGATGTTTTGGACAGCCGCAGCCGGCAGCGGTGGATGAAGACGCTCCGGTAGCGAGGCAGATTTACGGCCGGCGCAGGAGATGGAAAAGCCCATGAATTAGGAATCCGGTGAAACGGGCCACACACGGACATCACAGGGCTGCTCCTGACTCCGTGACGCTCGGTGGCTCTGAACCTTAAACAGAGTCGGGGGTGGCCGGAGTGATGATGGGGGCAGACGATGCTGCAGGAGCAGGACGCCGTCTCTTCTTGTTGCTCTGAGTTTTGGAGACTGGGTGGAAACTTCAGAGCTTTATGGTCCATTAATATAAATGAGGGGATGATACGCTGAATTACCTGCAACTGTGTGAACCCGATCACTGCTGCCCGACTCGGACTCTTT
>VUQJ01031577.1:13163-24185 GCA_015108635.1 Andinoacara biseriatus | reverse complement strand
GATGACTTCAGTTGGGACCTCGGTGTCAAAGCTTTCATTTTCTTAAGTAACACTAAGTAAGTGCCCTCAAAACTCAAGAATTATGACAGAGGGTGAAATTATGAATACATATAGACTAACCATTAATAATAAGAAAGTGGAGGCTCAACATTAATCATCAAGATTTTAACCTCTAATTCGTACAGCTTTAAAGCAGTTGGGTTTTAGCTGTAAGAAATATGACTCTGGCACACAAGGTGACTGGCATACATACCAGAGCAAAACAGAAAGGATGCTTTCTCGTCTGTTAAATAAACTGCAAAGTTCCCGTGCTGCATTTTCACTAACTGACCAGCATTTACTGCAGAATCATCTTGGCCGGCATTATGGAGGACAGCACACAATATCAGCTTCAGTACGAAAAGGGCTACATAACAAAGCCACAATCCCTACACAAACCATCCACTGTCACAGAATCTGAAACCATCCTGTTTTATCTTCCCTTCAACACACACGCACAGAGGCACAATCATGTACACACATGGTAAGCACAGAGCATGGACTTCAATTAAAGTCCCATTAAAGTTTCGGCTGAAAGGGGGATGGACCATAGGAGGCAGAGAGGGGCATTTATTGATGGCGCCCTCACATCTCGTTCCTGCATTAAGTTGATTTTAAAAGCAATTAATACACATGGTCAGGGAAAAGTAATGGAGCGCCCCATGTTCTTAACCTGCTGGACATTTCCCAGCCGAAGCCCTGACCAAACGCAGGCCTGCTTTGCATTATAAATGACAAGATAAATCTTAATGGATTGAGGATAATCAGCTAGCCATGAAGGCTGACATATACACACATTCACCAGGCATACAAGCGCACAAACATGGACGTACAGACACGAGGGAAATTAAAGGCTTTGAATACGTCTGCATTGATTATTTTAAATTATTAGCCCACCTCTCTTTGGACCTCCAATGCTTTTAGCCTAAGCTTTAACACATTTACAGAGACTTATTGACTATAATTACAACTGAGTCCTAGTAATGGACACATCAATTATGAGTCGCACATGTCTCTGACCAAGCGTTGCTCAGGGAATCCCAATCTGGGGTCCATTAGCGTCTCTCCTGCTGGTCTGAAGCTCAATCAGTCTTTACCTTCACCTCTACTGAAACAGCTATTACCTGGCTCAAGTAGATAGTAGTTCTACCATTAGCTTTAACTGCCAAAAAGAAGAGGCACCCAATACTTTTGGACCTAAAACAAAAGCCTAATAGCTGAGGAGCTACACAAACAGCTGCTTTTCTTTCCTTTTACAATTTCTGGATTTAATCTGATGTGTTCAGGCGTTCATACGACATTCATAAACTAATCACAAGCAGCGTTCTAAGCCAAAATAAGTTGATAAATTGTAATGCCAAGCATTTAAAATATGTGTTACC
Source organism: Andinoacara biseriatus (assembly GCA_015108635.1). NCBI lineage: Eukaryota > Metazoa > Chordata > Actinopteri > Cichliformes > Cichlidae > Andinoacara > Andinoacara biseriatus. The sequence goes on along the minus strand of VUQJ01031577.1, from coordinate 22,764 downwards.
AAGTTAATAATTTCAATATATGAAGGCAGGTTTTCGCTGAATATACAAAAGGATTATAAGCACCTATGTTGTCAAATAATCTTTTAACAAACTCACTGTGGGCTGCAGGTGCCTCATTAATGTGTCCTTGTTTTTAATACCATGGGTAAAAAGAAGAATATCAAACATACAACACTGATGTGGATATGTGCATGAGATGCAAAAAGAGGGAGGAGGACGTGTTTCGGTAAGCAAAATTAGCGTACATACCTGTGTGTGTGCGAATGTGTGCCAGGAAGGCCATGGAGTTGCTGCTCTTGCACACCTTGCCACAGTATTTACACACGTTGCCCTGGTTCTCCTCACGCTCGCGGTTGATCTGCTCCGTGTCCTCCAGCACGTACTTGTTGACCTCCCTCAGGAGCTCCTCGTGTTTCTCCTTAATGTGATAAAACAGATCCTGCTCCGATTCAAAGCGGTCTGTGCACTTCACACACTTGAAGCTCGCGCCCCCTTCGGGCAGCTCCTCCACGCTGTTCTGCTCATTGCGGAGGTGGGCAGCGCTGGTCAGGTGCTGGTGCAGGTTGCTCTCGGTGTAGAAGGACTTGCCACAAACCAAACAGTGGAAATGCCTCTCCTTGGACGGATGCTTCATTGAGATGTGGACATTGAGGCCGCTGATGCCATCCGCCATGAAGCCGCAATCCTCGCAGCGTATGCGAGAATTGCTCCACTTGGCTTCCTCCTTTACTTTCCCTTCCTTGGATTTGAGCTTCTTGACATAAGCAGAACTGGGGGACTCAAAGCCAGAGGTCACCTGTGATCCTCCAGTCAAACAGATCACAGTGGCCTCACCTTCCAAGGACAGGCCTTCTTGTGCTGCCTGCTCCTGCTCTGCTAGGGTCTTCACAGATACAATGCAGGGATCAAAGGGAAGAGCTTTGGACATTTGCGTATATGTAGTCACATCTGTCTTTAACTGTTCATCGTCTGCTTGTTGAACCTCTTCTTCCTGGCTCTCTGGCTGTGCCAAATCAGAGATCGAAAGCCGACTTTCTTCTGCCTGCTGGTGTTCAGACACTGCAGTTAGCCCAGTTGCTTCAATGGTCGTCTCTGGCTCGCCACCAGCGGAAGATGCAGTTGAATTTGCTTGCTTTTCATCTCCACTTCCAGCCACACTAACCACATCATTAACAGGCTCTGTGGTGACACAGGATGTAGGTGCATTCTGGCTTTCCATAGCTCGACTGTCAACGGAACAGGACTCGGACACCTCCGTGGGGCTCACAGATTCACATTCAGGGCTAGAGTTCGCCCCAGGAAGCTCTGTGATATCATTCAGCTTTAGTGGGAGTGCTATGACTCTTTGTCCTTCGCTCCCCTTTTGTTCCATGTATTTCTGACTTTTCTGCTTGTGCTTCTCTGTGTTGGCATGGCGAGACATTTCCCTGCTTGTTACAGCGTAGTAGCTACATGCTAAACAGACATACTCAAAATCTCTGGTGTGTTTTCTCTTGACATGAAGGTGGAGGGACGGTATAGACTGAGCTACAAAATCACAGAGGCTGCACGCGTTAACAGAGTCGTACTTGCTTTTTTTCTGGTTTGTGTCTGGCTGAGTTTGCTCCTCTCCATCGTGTTCTTTGGAAGCCGTGTTGTCAGAGTCCTCTTCTTTGCTGGTGGTCTGTGAGGTGGAATTCAGGTCCTTGTCTTCCTGCAATGATGCACTTATGTGATTTGTGACTGGGTTCTTACTTGCACATTCTTGTGCACGTCTAACATGCTTCTTTGTTAAACAGTGACGATCCATGTCTCCTTTGGTCACGCAGCTGTAGCTGCACAGAGTGCAGCTGTAGCCATAATCTTTGCTGTGTTTACGGCGAACGTGAACACTGAGGTTGGTTGCGTTGGACACTACCAGGCCACAGTATCCGCATGTGGTTGTGGAACCTTGCTTTGGTCTTCCTCTTTTCTTACTGGGAGGACCCAGCTCCAACTCTTCCTCCTCAGCTAACACAGCTTTGGCAGCCTCTGCTGCCTCATCAGTCTCCTGTTCTCCTGCTGTCAAAGCATCTACCCCCTCTTCACCGGGCACCTGCGCTACGTCATCTACAACAGCACCATCGCCAGCGCCGTCTCTGCTTACCCTCTCAACATATTCTTCAGATTTGCTCTTCTTTTCTTTCTCCTGCTGCATGTGGCTATCTGAGGACAGGTGAGCGTCCATCCACTCAGATGTGGCAGAAAGAAAGTTACACAATTTGCAACGGTACCACTCCTGGTCAAGGTGTTTGACACGAGCATGGTTCTCCAGCAGCGAAGTGGTGCTGACCCGAAAATCACAGTTTGGGCACTTCAGCTGGAACCTGCTGAGGGTACGTTTGGGCATCGCTCGTGTTGGAGCAGCCTTCACGGTGCTCCCTGGATCCACGTCCTCCTCTTTGTCATCTATGTTTTCATCAGCATCAACTGAAAGATATTTTCAGAGACACAGTTGTTTAAAGTCTTCCTCAGCAACAATAGCAATAAACATGAAAAAACAAACATACTGGGACTTTTTCTTATTCTAATACTTATTACCAATAATATATCAACCCAATATTTAACTCGCATGTAATGCTGAGGGCTTAGAGCCATGAAGAGGAGAACAGGATATACTCACATGTGTATGGGGTGTCTTTGGTGTGGTATCTCTGGATGTGAATGTCTAGAGGAGACTTGTCCCTAAACTCCTGCCCACAGTAGTTGCAGGAATAAATAATCTTAGGTTTTGGGGTTCGCTTGCTTACTCTTCTCTCTTGGGTAGGGATTATTGCTTCTTGCTCTACCTGTTGACTGTCTAATACAATTTGCTTTTTAGCTAAATTCTTCATGTTTGTGCCATTGTCACTGGTAACTGATCTCACTTCGTCATGATCGGAATCTTGTTTGTGTTTAACCTCAGCGCTGCTCTCTGCCTCAATGTCTGCCTCCTGCTGGATTTCAGCAGGACTCACATCAGAGATATTTGCACTTTTCTCCAAAGGCTTTGTAACTTTATCAGATATCTTTCCATGCTTTCGTGCAAAGTGGATTTTCAGTGATCTTGGGCATTTGGCCAAGAAGCCACAAACTGTGCAGAGGTTGTCCCCATCTTTAGGTGCAGAATCTGGACTGAGCTCTGCAGCCCTACTGGGTGAGTCTCCTGCAGTTTCCTCCATTTCCACATCATCTGTATGCACTTTCCCACTGCTGTCATTTTCAGCCACTTTCTCCTCGATAGCTTCCTCTCCTGATATCACTGTTTCATCCATATCATATCCTGCTATGATTACACACAACAGTGAAGTTGATTGCTATCATCAGAGCTGAATCCGAATCCTGGAAAAGGTGGGAGACAAAATGTTAGCAATCGTCATTTGTCTGAAATATAATTTAGCATATTTTAAAAAATAAAACGTGAAAAACTTAAGTGCAAGGCCACAAACTGTATACTGTAGCTAACAAGTGTCTGAAAAGTGACCCTTCTGCCAAGCACAAGTCAATGTTGCCATCTAGTGCTTCCTAATACAAACTGTTAGTTGAAGGATTCAGCATGAAAACTGGCTGCTGCTTATTGAAGTTCTGCTGATCCAGTCATTTTATGAAATTCTAACCTTTTGTGTGACAAATATACAAAGCAATTTTACAGTGGCCAAAACAGATCAAGCACTAAACATGAAGTATTGATTTTGAGCCTTTATTTACTTGATGTATTTGCAGTGCATTTTCTTTTGTTATACCCCACTTACTCAAATATCAATCAAATATTATCTTCTTAAAATAACTGTATTATTTTTAAGTTGAAATGCAGAGCAGGGAAATGGAGCTTATGTATGTGGAAGTTAGACAGACCGCAATTACAGCACAGGCACCTAAGTGGAAACAAAGTGGGAAAAATAAGCTTTATCAATGAGTTTCCATCGTTTTATATTTTTTATGACAGATTCAAACCTGAGAGTCATTTTGCATAGTTATATTGTTTGGGTATACAAACTTGCAACCATTGCTACTGCACACCCACATCAGCACGCTCTTGCATCCACAGTTTTCAACCGGCACTGCGTAGTAGGGCTGGGCCATATCATATCATTCACGATAATGCCGGTGTATTATTATGATATGCTAATTTCATGGCGTAAATACGTCACCCCACCACGCAGCAGATTATACTCATGTGGGTCATGCAGTGTTGCCAACTTAGTGACTTTGTTCCTCAACTTTTTCCCCCCAAAAAGCGACTAGCGACAAATGTAGCTAGTTTTTCCAGTAACGTCAGAAAGTTCTGGAAACCTGAAATCCTCCACTGTCGCCATGTTACGCTTTGGCGTCACCTGTACCCCCAAGAGTACCTGGCTGTTGGGTTGTACTGCAAGTCACATGACCTTATTAACGGAAGTGAGTCTTTTTCATGTGTTCGTGATGCAGCCAGCGGACACGTAGACGCCATAATGAGCAGGTGGACCCGTTGCTGTAATACGTCGGTGAATATGTCTGTGGATTAACTGAGCTAGCGAGAAACTTTCTGACTGAAGAATTTTGTTCATTCAGTCTGTTGACATATTTTGATATTTGCAGAGTACTGGCTGTACAGGAGTACACACAGGAGGAAGTACTTTGGTGAAGTCTACTTTACTGCAGACTGTTTTTTAAAGAATAAATCAGCCTTTTGCTGTTTTTGCTCTCAGTATCTCAGAGCTGTGAGTGTTTTGTTATGGAGGAAAAAAGCATTAATTTATTTGAGAAGCATTATTATTTAAATATGCTAATGGTTTATTTTTGAGCAATTTCTCAAGTACATCTAGAGCTATAGTTTAAAAAAAGTGCCCGTGTGACTCAAGTGCCTTTTTGTTTATACCTTTTGGGAAGAAAAAAATATATCATATATATATTGTATATCACCATTCAGCTAAAAAATATTGTGATATTATTTTTTGGTCCATATCGCCCAGCACTACTGCGTAGTCACCATGGTGGTCCCAGTCAGGTCCTTACCAAACATGCTAGAGCCCGTATTTCAATCCTATCAAGTTTTGTGTCATTTTGTTTGAAGATTGATGTGTCTCGGGCTCGGTGGCTAACTGACTCTCCTGTATTTGTGATTTCCCACAATCTACTTTCTTACTTGTAAAGGAAGTCAATTTAAATGTGCAGCATTTTCCATCAGATTCAATAATAAATTTAGAAATCTGTGATATTCATAGGATATAGAGAAAAATAAAGTTCTCACAGGACTGTGTGCAGTCCTGTTAAAAACTGTTAAAACCTCATTATTCAGTAACTTGTAGAACCACCTTTAGCAGCATTAATATGTTTTCTCTATGAACTTATCATTCTTTCACATCATTGTGGAGAAATTTCAATTCACTGAGGCTTGCAGGCCTTTGTTTATGCACAGCTCTCTTCAGGTCCCACCACAAGCCATACTAGTTCATTCCTTTCCTAGCTGTACTGTGATGAACTCTAACACGGCACGCAAACTTCTGCTTTTATGGAAGTGATTACTACTTACTGATGATTAGTTAATCAAGTGCATTTGATCAGCAGTACCTGGCTGCCCTCTTAATTCATATGGAAGCAGTAAAAGTGTACTTTTTTTTTCACGTGGCTGTGCAGTCCTGTGAAAATCTCTTTTCCACATGACTGCAGCTGTTTGTTGCACTAGTTTTTACTTTGTTACCAATATTCACAGTGTAGCCTGTTTAACTTGTTTCTTCTCATTCCTTCCATTTTAACCATTTTATATTCACTTTAAGTTTAATTTTTGCAGGTTTTTTTTCATCACTGTTATCAGATGTCTGACCTTCACTGTGAGGCATCGTATTCCCTACTTTGACAAGTAGAACTCAGCAGCCCTGAGTGCTCAACACACTGAAACTTAAAACAAAACAGATAAGATACATGAAAATTAAGAAACCAATTACACAAATTTAACAGCATGGCACAGCAAATGCTGCAAGTACAGAAACGTGCTGCAAATACAAAAACATAATCAAATACACAGGCGAACAAAAGCTACAAGAAAAATGCTGCAAGGTTACTGAAGTCAACCATCAGTGGTGCTGCAAAATGAGCCAGCACTCTTTAAATTAAATAACAATATAAATAACAATAAGAATCTTGAGGCACTACACGTTTCAAAATGAAGACCCCTCAGTCACATACGGCCAAGCACCAATGTAACAAGTAGGTGATCGCTTTGTTTTGCTGTTGTATCGTGAAATTGAAGATTTTTTTCTTAATTTGCTCTATTTCAATACAGATATTTTAAGCTGCAGCACACTGAGCTCTATAAGCCACGTGTTCTAAAATAAATCTGCTGAATGCAGAAAGATTTTACTGTATTTAGTTTAGGGTATGTGCCTGCAAGCCAGGTTTTGGGACATCACCAGCAGTTTGAAAGCCAGTCCTGGTCCAACTGGCAACTTAGACGAGTGTGATGTTAAATTTTGTAGTCTGTATTGCACACCACTGCCGGCAGTGATGTCACTTTAAGAAGAAAGTTTTGTAGGTAGTCACACTTGTGCACACAAATTATTTGTGTATTTGTCTGTGGGTGAGCTCATGTGAAATATGTGTATCGTACATCCCACTTTGTTTCAGGCAACAAGCCTATGTGTGTTTGGGTGTGTTAATAAATAATATATAACGGTATAAAAATGTAAAAAGAGTTATAGCATACATCTCAGGAGTTTAGCCCCAAAGCATAAAGATCATACAATCCTCGTTCTGCTCGCTACCGCCGTCTACCGTTTATTTTGATAAAACACGATTACAGTATTAACAGAAGTATAATCATATCAAGTAAGACTCTCCAGAAACACAGTTCATTTACAATCCAAGCTGCATACACCCAAAATTAAAGAGCGACCTCTTAGTGAACTATTGACTCATTTCAAAACAGGGAGGTCAGCATCACAGCAGAAGGCAATGATGTTGGTATTGCGTCTGCAGCAAATGAAGGCGTCCGGTCTTCTTTAAAAGTCCAATAGTACTTAACAAGAGCCTGAGCATAGTTCTGCTTCAAGGTCCACTCTTTTTAAAAAGTGGACATTGAGGCTGTTTAACCATTGCGCGGCAGTGCTACCTGAAAGTAATGGTAAAGTTAGCCGCAAATATTTCACACAACACGTCAGAAACTGCAGCGATACACAAAGACAACTAGTGCCACAGTCTTAAATGCTGCTTAGCCGCTCATTTCATCGCCTGAAAGATTCATGCTCTCAGACAGGGATAAGATTGAGACACTCTAGTTCGACTGCTGGAAGCCGCTGCTAACTTGCTAACTAGCAACACGTTCCTCAACAGTCTTTTGATATACGCACAACCCATCCAATTAAAATTCGATACCAGCTGTGATATCCAATCACAGCGGGGATAAGGCGGGTCTACGTGGCACCTAGGCTTGGAAAACGACGGCAGCACAGAGGCCCAAAAAGGAGGCTAACGTCGACCTCGGAAACTGTGTTCCGTGCTGCAGAAACAGTACTTTATAACACTTAGGAGAGTTCGCTATCCTTTAAATAAAACTAACATGAGTAAATAGATGGCAATGCAGTGAAATACTAGTTTAACTTACCTCTTGTTATACGCTTATTTCCACTGTCCGCGCTTTTTGATGCTAGACACAAATGGCGTACCGTAGCATGAGCCATGCGTCACAGGGGCGGCCTCGCTGCCCGCGGCTTCTTGTTTTTTCTACATCAGCTGATCTGATCAAGGGGTGCGTTCTGGTTCCGTGGGAAAACAAAAATACGGAACATGGCGTAAAGGCACTCCAGTAAAAGACGTTGCAGTTGTTGGAAATGATCGGTGAACATTGGTTACTAATACTAATTAACAGCAACAATGTAACGTTATTGGATATAGCGCGACCAGTTAGTGCGTGATGCATTTAAAGTCATCGTTACAATCAGCCATTCAAAAACATTACACAGAGTCAAAGTTACATTGTAATTTTGTTTTTTTTGCCTTTTTAAAAAATGTTTTGTTTTTTTTATTACGTATTTATTTTTTCATTTTTTTTCTGGTACATTTTTAACTACTGTTTTCAGCAATATTAATAATAGACTATGCTACAGTGTAGTGTTCAAATAAGTGATGCTGGAAAACATTTATATGTACTTCTGTTAGTGTGTTGATAGAAAGTTAAAATTGAAAGAGAGACAGAAATAAAGAAAAAAATGAAAAGCGCTGAATATGAACAGTTTGTCTCAGTATATTATTTATTTATTTTCTAAATTGGTCAGTCTGTGATGAATCACCACTTCCATGTGACACACAATGTTAGCTTTATAATGACTGAAGATAGATTAATGCGCGGGCATTAATTGATTAAGTAGTCTGACAGGTCAGGGGGTGATAAATGAAACCTCCCGGAATGAATATGCAGTTTATTTTTCCAATAATTTTCTTTAATTCATCACAGTCAAAATTATATGACATGGATGGTTTAAAACACAAACGCCCTCTTCCCTGTCCCCCATTTTTCATAAGGATTAATCATTCATTTTTCTCCATTAGTTGTCTATTAAAAGAGGAGAGACTGGCTTCGGTGGAGGCTGCCTCAGTGACTTTTACTATAAAATTCACTAACTGTTCCACGCACATCTCCACATCCACAAAAGACACAAATGAAACTTTCCTATTCAGAATCATTCATTTATAGCAAGTTTTACTGTTACATGCATTCATCATACAGTGTGTTTTAAAAACACATTGTAGGATTGTGTGTTTCACAGCATCTGTGATTTCACTGAGCTCCTGAGAGCGAGCCATTCTTTCACAAATGTTTGCAGAAGCAGTCTGCACGCCTAGGTGCTTGGCTTTATACACCTGTGGCCATGGAAGTGATCACCTAAATTCAATGATTTGCCTCGGTGAGTGAATACTTTTGGCAATATAGTGCATATGCTTCCTTGTTAATATTGTTAAGGTACTGCTCAGTAAATTAAATTAGAATAAAAATAAATTCCATAGTCTTAAAAAGTTGTTCCAGCAGTGGTCCATCCACACAGGTGTTTTCCATTTGTAACCTAAGTCCTCTTCTTAGCAACAAATGCCTGTGCAGGCCATGTTTAATATAACGATTTCACAGCAGAGCAGAAAAACCACAGGTGTTACTTAAAATATTAACAGTGGCAGCTATTCCATTTGAGTATCCCAATAAGCCGTGACAGTGTGACAGCGAGCCAGCACGCATAATGCCAGGACACTGAAGCTGAAAACAGAAGCAGCTCAGAAATCCCATCATCATTTTTAATCTCACTTTGTCACATGACAAAATTTCTTCTGAAATAAAGGACCATTGCCTTCTCCCTTGCTTTAATTCTACTGTAGACCTTGAGCTAATATAAAATTACCACTTAATTATTCCTATTAAGGTATTTGGTTACCTCAGGTAACTTTAAACTAAGCCAATCAGAAGGTATAACTAAAAACATATGTAGGGCTGCGGGGCTTTAACTATCCGTGTAAAAAGCAGTTCATGTGAAATATTATGCTCTTGTAATCAGTGCTTCCACCAAGTTGTCACTTCACTAAACTCTAACTTTCAATCAAACTTTAAAGGCTGCTTCTATGCATCATTAGATCTCAACATGTT
>VUQJ01031577.1:0-13143 GCA_015108635.1 Andinoacara biseriatus | reverse complement strand
TAGGACACATGGTGAACAGGCAGCAGGAAAACACATGCAGGGAAATGTTATACTAGTCCTATAAATGGACCTCCAATCGCCAAGAAATTGATATGCAGTCTAAGTCATTTGGAAGGAGGGGCTCACTGGAAGTTGTGACTGAGCACTATATCACCCCCTCATTCCTCTGCAATACTTTTGACACTGTCTTTGTTTATCTCTTAGGCTGCTGGGCTTTTTTACATGAGACAGTTTACTCTACTGTTAGGGGCATTAACCCCTAACCTGTTAAACATAATAATGGAATATTATGTAGCATTGCAGTCAGCTACACAGGTTTCAATGGGTTTCTTCACCCCACCCACCAGATGGAGCAATCTGCACATTTTGTTGCACACTCCTTCTCTCTACACTGCCAGTCAGAAACACTGGAAATCCAGTTTCCATAACAACAGCGACAACAACAACAACAATAATAAATTGAATTAAATCAAATCAAATAAATCGGTGAATTATAAATCAAATTGTTTTTGTAGTTGGATCACTTTGTCCTTTTGAACACTAAATAATAGTAAAAGTGGATTTGCACAGGGATCAGCACCGTTTTCATGTTGTACATGTATTAATGAGTCTTTACGAATGATTTTTCTTTATAAGTGAACTGACTCAACTCTGTCTTGTTTGTTAGTGAGCGGATCATTACACTGCAGAGGTGAAGCGCTGCAGAGTTTAGAGCTCTGTTCACAACACAGCATATTCCAATCTTGTTAAAAGCATATTAAAAGTCTGAAAAAGCCACAAACCCTGATTCCACGGCTGAATAAAAGTTTTTATTCCAGTAAAAGTTTACATTTGCTCATATACTAGGTGATGACTTAAAAGTGAAGGCTGACAGTTTTTAATGAAAAAAAGTGGAGTGGGCACTAGAAGGTGAGAGCCTTGTCATTTCTTATCTTAGTGTGAGCATTTTCAATCTATTTTTTTTATTCTACCTCTTTGTATTAGGCTTGCGTACTTTTTGCTTCACCGTCATTCACTTTGGTCCAAATACTTTGGCCCTTTCTTTAGAAGGACCCGAGTAACCTGGGCTTCTGCAGTGCCCCAATTTTCCCTCCCAAAATGCACGTGTGTGCCTTCACTAGTTTTTCCTTTATTATATACCAGCACCAGTCAAAGAGCATGAGGTCACAGCGGTCCCAAAATGCATCACCTCACTGTGTAAACACAGCTTTATTTTAAAGGTTAGTCTCGGGATAGAGCGCTGTAATGTTTGGATTTAGGATGAGGACTTCGAGGACACATGCGCCTTGCTTTAAGTTTAAAAGATAATGTTTTCAAAACTGTCCGGGACATTAGAAACTCCCACCCCCATTATGTATCCTGTCCGAAGGTTTTCAGGACACCCAGCAGCTGCTTTCTTCACTGGTTTCCTTTTACATGTTAAATTGTGCTAAAACGTTATTAAGCTTCTTTATTATCCTTCTTTTAAACTCAGCTGTGGCTTGCTCCTTCACGCTGGTCCCATCCGTAGTAAATAAACTGCTTCCAAATGGATGGCATGTGCAGTAACATTCCTTCAGACTAGCTTCTTAATCCTTGTCACTCAAGTTCTGACATTTTCTTCAGGAGATCTGGGCCAAAACGGGGCCGATCGAGTTTCAGGTGGATCTAAATAAAGCTGCCTTTCTTTCTCAGAATCCAGGGCTGAATACGTGTGAGGGATTAGAGTAAATCTGAACAGAGGGAAAGACAGGATGTGTCATTACAGAAAGTCTACTACCTACAGTAGCTTGCTCTGGTGCATGACCTGTCGGGGCATGACACTGAATCACAATGAAAGCTTGCAAGAGATTCTTTATTGAGTCGTTAGCAGGGTGACCGAATATCAAGGACCTGTGTGTTCAATAAACACTGCGAGTGTCTGAGTTAAAGCAGCGTGATGATGAATTCGTTGAGGGGAGTTCCTTAGTGTTCTGGCTGCAAACACAACAACACATGCAGGCCGTACAGCTGCAGAACACTGAGGGTCTCTCAACCCTCAGACACCCCGCACCCCCACCCTTCCCTGCTTTCCAGCCTCTCCATCCTTTCCTAGAAACATTACCTCACACCACATTAGAGCTGGAGGTATCACCTGGGGAGTATATTTCTGTGCGTATTTGAGCTCTGTATCTATGTGTCTGTGTATGTACTACATGTTTGAGTGTGGGGAAAGTTTTTTTGTTTGTTTTTTTTAAAGCAGCTGCTTCTAAAATGTGTCTGCTTAAAAGTGCAATTTTACAGCACTGGGTGGAGCACAGTAGACTTAATCCTCCCTTCTCCCCTTTCTTGGAAATTCAGTTCTCCAACTACTCACAAAGCCACAAAAAAAAGAGAAAGAAATGTTAAAAATGAGCGTGGACAACCTTGGATCAATCATACATTGTTCTATTTCAAGGAATTGGTATGCATTCTGCAACCGTTGTGATATCAAAAACCACTGTGGCTCGAGATATTTATCACAAACACCCACAATAAAACCATCCAGGTTTCCAGCATCAAGCAGCTGACAGTAAATGTACGCTCACTCCATCACTGAGCTCAAACGGCACTCAGAACAATACGTTTCTGCATCAGTACGCTCGCAGTGAACTGCAACCAAGAGGTGTTTCATTTCAGTCCCACCTTTTTTATAATATGGTGAGATCGGCTAAACGTTGTAGAGAGAATGAATAACATGTTGCATCTGGAAAGATGAAGGGTGTTTCCACTTAAATATTGTGATTTGCGTTAATGCAAAGCTAACTGAAGGGCACGAGAAAAGAGAAGTTAATTGCTCCTACAGGAGAGGTTGCTGTTAACAGACCCATAAAATACAGAGAGCATAACTCAACACGTTGTGACTGCTGCTGGTCATCTAAACATCCTCATGGCCGATGCTTTTGTGAGTGACTGTGTATAACAGCAGTCAAACAGCCATGATTTAAATTTCAGTGTTTCCCCCAGCCCACCCAAAGAGAAGAGAGAAATCAGACTGAGAGTGGTTTCTCTCATCATCTCACTATGTATTTATCAGTCTCTCTGTCTTATCTTGACTATTGTCTGATCTCTCTTTTTGCTTTGTAACCCAGCTCATTCCCTCTAGTTCTGCACTGTCTGACAGATCCCCTTCATCTACAGTGCCCACATAAACCTGTTCCTCTCATAATCTTTCACATACTACCTTTTTTGCTACATACATGAAGCAAAAATAATCACAGTAAAAATGTTCTGTACAGTCTAAACCAGACTGGTTAAGTGGTGACACTTTATTGCCCTTAGGTATGAATGTCAGTGTGAATGGCTGTCTTTACATAGCATATTAGGCCAGAGTGGTGACTGGTTTTAGGTCTTAAGACGACAAAGTCCAGCTCATAATAGGAATTTTGTCACATATAATTGGACATTTTGACCCCAAACAACAATGCATTATGTGTTAATGGGCTGAATCTCCTGAACTTGTTGCGTTTTCCATCAATCCGTTAAGTTACTGCCATCTTGTGGCTGCAGTTGGCTACTGTCTCTGGAAGCAGTCTTGACTTTGCTTGAGCCATTGGAATCATATAGCATCTGCAGTTTTCATGGACATGTCCCTTAACAGTGGCTTAAGCTTGTCAAGCTGAGGGGACAGCAGCTTCTTCTGGTTGTCTGCAAATGCAGATTGTGGACGCACCTGATGAGAGTCCAGTATGCTAGAGACACTCCACCGGCTCTGCTTTCACAGCCATCGGTGCGTTGTGTGGAAACAGAGCTAGCATTAGGACTCTGATTTAGCATCCTAACACATAAGTTTGACTAAAATGGCACTTCCTCAACATGTGTGATGTGGAGTAGAGTACTCCTTTAGCATGTTATCAAATACATGCGTGTAATAAAACAGGCAAGTCTAACAGGTGTGCTTTCAGATCATCTTTTTTTTTTTTTTTTGGACCAAGTAGTTCAATAAGTTTAACCAGCTGATTTGCTAACAGACCAACTTCCCTTTTTCCACTAATATTTTGAATCCCTCTGTAGATATTGCCAGTTTACCATGTCACAAACTGATTTTTTTCAGTTACTGAATTTATATATGTTTTAATACATGTATTTCTGTTGCATTACAGCCAGAATTAAGAGCACAATGCTTCAGTCCTTCTGAATAGAGCCTCAAAAAGTACAGGTGAGAATGGCATGAATTTGGTCAGAATGGTCCTTGAGGTCTTGATGCAGTGTGAAAGATTATTTTTTTAAGCTGTTCCTACTGTTTGCAATATACATGTTTTAATACTGGAGAAAATATCAAAATAATATGGAGAAACGGGTTATATTTAGATAGCAAAATTTTTAAGGCTAATTTTGGCGTAGTTAATGCCTTTATTACACACTGGAATAGTAGAGAGGTGATAGGAAATGTCGTGCGGCAAAAGTGTCTTGCCAGAATATTAATTGTTAGGACATTTCATTAAAATTGTACAACAAAACCTGTTGAAAAATTCCGCGAGGCTGGACTCTGATAAATGATACTCCAGGTTATAGATTGCATTTCAAAATCTTTTAATGTTTCTTGTTTTCTTTTGCAAATCAGTATCATAGCTTTGTGTACACCCTGTAGGTGTGAGGGTGATTATGGCATCATGACGTCTGCTGGTGTTAGGGCTGAACCCGAGAAACCATTTCATTACCGTCTGTCCCCTCAAACATACACACACTCATTCGCCTTGCTCACTTAAACACACATAGAAGGGGACTCGCATTTGAAAGTATGTTAACAAACAGTTGCACACATGTGACTCCCGCTAAATGGGTCTTCAGAGCGCCTGAGCCTGTTTAGTGTTCCTGAGCTGTTGCAGACCCTCAACAGCTGATGTTTGGAGACGTTTCTCTCAGTAACAGCCACAACTGAAAGTCATGCTGAGAACCTGTGACTCAGTGTGTATGTATTTCTGTTTCAGAGTGAGTGAGCGTGTGTGTGTGTGTGTGTGTGTGTGTGTGTGTGTGTGTGTGCGTGTGTGTGTGGTCAAAGAAATGCATGTGTGACTGAGTATGTATGTATGTAAGAAAACTGCTTTTAGGACATTGTGAATTAAACCCTGCAGTGAACGACAGTGAAGCTGACACTCATATGTCCGTGGATGTGCAGATAAATATACGTGAAAGCCAGTACGCAGGGTAAAGTTGATCAGTGGAATGTAAAAAATTCTTTGACAATTAAGGAAATATAGTTATTCAATTGGAAAATTCTTTCCACACTCATGTCTGTACTTAGGGGCAGGCTGGGGTTGAAATTCAGCCCGGGAGCTTGGTTTGGAGAGGCCGCGAGAGCTGTGCGAAAGCTGCTGTGCTTAATTGGGTTAAAAAAAAAAAATTCTGATCACTGGCCGGTTCGGCCTGAAAATAACCGGTCGTTTAGGAAGCTTCCCGAACCTCCTGATGGCCACTACACTCCTGTCTGTACTGCAAATGGCATCAGCCAAAAGTGTTTTATTGCAGGTTGATCAACTTTGTTGCTTTACAGGAACAACCTGATCAACAGTCCACAGTTGCCTATAGTAAAATTACTTGTCAGCAAGTTTAATACCTTGAGCTGCAAATAGACTTCAACAGAAAAATCTTGACTCACGTTTAGGGGATTAAAAAAATTAGCTACTGGAGTTGGCAGAAGTGCAAGCTTTGGGCTATTCATTGAGGCCTAGGCACACAAACCTTCTCTTTTTCCTTCTCTGTTATTTCGTCCGTCTTTTTTAGACCCTCGCTGTTGTGCCGGCTGTGAATATGTTTATATCTGTTGCGGTTTACCGAGTGTTTAGTCTAGCATAACACCGAAGCTGGCCAGCAACCCTACAGCTTAAGTGTGTCACGGTCTCAAAGGCCCACTTTGCCCCTGGACAGCTACACTGAGAATTTGTGCAGTAGAAAAAAAAAAAAAAATTGCGGCAGCATGTGTACAAAGAAAGACAGACAGAGAAAGAATGACTTCAATCTTGAAACAAACTTTGTGAAAAGGGATTTTATCTTTTGTGCAGTTCCCCACATGCTTTCAACAAGAGGTATTTCTGACTAAGGACATGATGCAAAAACACTGCATGATATTCAGAGATTTATTCTATTCATCATCTCTTCAAACAACTGAATAACTGCTAACTATAGTCAGAATATGAGCTATTTCCTACTAATTATTAATCTGTTTGTCCAAGAAATTTAGATCAACCTTTTCTCTCTCTCTTTTTTTTTTAAAGACTTTGCTCCGTTGTTAGATAACCAGGTTAGACTGATACCATTTGGAGGGAGTCTGGTAGGGTGAGAGAGAGCAGGGGTGATTTTCCCAAACAGATTTAGTACCTTGATCTCTTTCAGTCTATTGTTCAGTGGATGGAGGACTAAGGTTTTATAATGTTACTGAGCTTTTGGGAAAGTCACTTAATGCAGCCCTGCTTGGGAAGAAAGTGAGTTCCACTGATGTGAGTATAGGAACGAAACTGAAACGTTTCACTTTCTTAAGTTTTATTGCTAATAATTAGAGTTGCAGCACAGTGGAAACACCCACAAGAAAAAAAAAAAGAAGCTTTTTCTCAAAACCCTTTGCTACCTTTCTAATTCATGATTTCTAACTTTTTATCCACTCTGTTTAAATGCATTCACACAACGTCACCACTGATTATGGCCTCAGTCCTGACATGCACTCAGCAGACACGCGTTTGGTGTGTTTAACTGGCAGAAACTCAACACAACGGCAGGATCTGCTGAAGTTCAAATGAAGATACAGAATGAAAGAAAAGACGGTTTGCTTGTCAGTGCTCTTGATATTGTTCTAATGCTAATGATATTATTATGCTACTATTTGTTTTTTACATTTTTTTAAAGATGATGTGATACTATCATTATCACGATAAGCATTTTAAAAATAAGGACACCATAAAGACGGTGATGAATGTGTATAAGGATGAGCGAAAACTGGAGTTGATTCAACGAGAGTTCATTTTCACTCTTTTCTTATCTACACTGAGGGCATGTCTTTGTTCTTGGTCTGAGCTTCATTTTACATCCTGGATTTAAATCAGTACGTGAAAGGAAATGATTAAAACATAGAACATTAAAAGTGTTCTACTTCACTTTAAGCCTTTATAAGTAAGATCAGATGGAATGATGTTTCAAATGTTGGTGGAGATTAAAAAGCTCTTTGATATCTACTTTAATTCTCAGCAACACGGCACTGTGATCTTGTATTAAGGTTTTTGTTGCTCAACTGTGTTCAGTTCCTTTGAAGGAGGGTGTGGCAGATCCTCAGAGCTGTTTCTTTCTGTTTTGGAAACAACCCTGCATGTCCATAAGCGCAT
Source organism: Andinoacara biseriatus (assembly GCA_015108635.1). NCBI lineage: Eukaryota > Metazoa > Chordata > Actinopteri > Cichliformes > Cichlidae > Andinoacara > Andinoacara biseriatus. The sequence goes on along the minus strand of VUQJ01031577.1, from coordinate 5,833 downwards.
ACATTTTATGAACCAGCAGTAAATCTTTTTATGTGTCGGCAGCTTATTTAAGTAAAGGAATCAAACGATATCTTCTTGAAGTGAGGACTATGAAGAAACCTGTTTCTCTCATCATTGTCTTTATAGAGAGCGCACTGTTCAGAGAGAAGAACAACATCACTAGTGTCCTAAATGGTGGCCTGTCATCTGGTAGGATCCACAAAGCAATCACGGTCCCTTTTTTGTGCTTTCACAGAGATTTTTGAACAATTCTTTACATGCTTTTAAAACAATTTAACGAAAAGTCTGAAACACTATAGCAAAAAGTTAGATAGCTGCTGTTCAATTTTTACTAATGGCTTATAGCAGGGTATTCAATTAAAATTTAAAAAGGTCCAGTCAGACAAAATTTCATGAGGCCAAGATCCGGAAGTCCAACTATTTAACGTTCTATATTGGTTCTTAAAACCGTTAAAATCTCTGACCCTGTTTAAAAAGTGTAGCTTCTTGTGTTGTTTGTTTGACATTGGACCTCCTTAAATGTAGATGTTTATACATGTGCATGTTCACAATGACTAACTTCAGAAAAGAAATTGTTGAAAAGTTTGATTTACATTTTTATGTTTCACATCTGGATTCAACCGTCTCAAATTATTTAAAGAATTTAAATCTGAACTCATTTAATAACTGAGCATTTTTAGGCAATCACATGTTTCTTTTGTGCTCTGTGAGACAAGTGAGCTCTTGCTTGTCCTGCCAGAATTTTCAGCCTGGGCTTGAATGTAGTCAGAGTCAGTCTCAGCTATCAGTTCATCCTTTCCTCTGTCTCGCCTCGGTAACCGCTCTCAAACTCTCATTCGTCCTCGCTTTGTTACAAAGTTACCCGCTGGAACTACAGTAGCTTGATGGTATCACGTGGTATGGCCAAACTCGCATGCGATTGGTCAGTGGGTTTTCTTGGACGCTTCACCACTACCGTAAGGACTGTAAAAGCTGCGCCGGTAAACTAGAAAGCGCTCAACAAGATTTTAGGTGATCATTTCTGTTTTGGTATTGGGTTCGGGTCCGCATGAGAAATCATTTCGGTCCGGATCCGGACTGAGGTCCGCCATTTGGGGATGCCTGGCTTGTACCTTCCACTTTCTTCTGCTAGCTATAGTAAAGTCAAAGGCAAACCCTTATTCCTGATTGGCTCAAAAGATTCATTTTTGTCCATATTTATAAGGAGGCCCACAATGGCATCCCCCACAGGCAGGCTGTTGGATATGCAATGTTAAGACTGTTCAGCTTGCAGACACTTTTCTGTGTACTGTTGCAGGGCATTAGAATAGATCACAGTAGGTCAGCACTGAAGCATTTCTGTAGAACTGATTAATGACCACTTCCTTCTTCAGCAGTCATTGTTCTGGACCATTTGAGACCTGACCTGCCAATCAGAAGCTAGAATAACTATTAGGTAGATTTGGCAAATTATAATAATGATAATAATTAGAAAACTAATGTACATAAGTATTGTAAACATGACACTGATAAATGTGTATTCTAAATATGACTTTTATTCTGAATGATCTAATTCAGTCCACAGAGTTGGATTTCTTGTTTCTGGCAGACTGAAATGGTTCACGCCCCCTCACTGAAGTGTGTCCTGAGGGTTATGTTTCTCAGGATTATATAGTGAAAGATGCAAGGGCCTTGTATTTTTCAACCTTAATCCATAACAGCAGAGGGAATCCGAAAGTTTTATTTGACACAATCAGAAACACTGTTGCAACTGTATCTCCTCCTCCAACTATTCACTCAAACCAACAGTGGGAAAATTTTCTTTCCTTTTTTATTAATGAGTGCCATCATGTCAGAGTAATTTTATTGCTCCTTCTTTGTCCCCATGCCTTAATTAGGTGGTAGTCAGAGTGCTTTGCACCAATATCTTTGAACGTTCTCGTAGGTTTGCTTGATAAAAGCAAACCTGATGCACTCTGCTGAAACACCTCTTCTTAGGTTTTCAAATGATATTTTAATGCATGAAGCTGCAGGTGAATATTCAGTTCTTGCACTTGTATCTTTCTGTTGCCTTTAGCAGGGTTGATCGGGCTGTCTTAATTGAGGGACTCAGAGCTTGGGTGGGCATCTCTGGAGACCCTTCATATCATTGTTACGCAGATGATATCCAGTTAAATATGTCATTCAAATCCCAGAAAGTTGCCAAATTATCTGTCCTTTAGGACTGCATTAATATTATAACGAACTGGATGGCAGCCAATCATCTGTCCTCAAACACATAAAAAATTGAAGTTCTTATCTGTGCCCCTGGCAACTTTGTTCCCACAGTAATTGAAAATCTTGGATCCATTTCATTTTCAGTTCTCCCAGCTGTGAGAAATCTGGGTGTAACTTCTGATCAGGCATTCAGTTTTGATAAACATGTTGGCTGTTTTGTACAGACTTGGTTTTATCATCTGCACAACATTGCCCTTCTAAAATATATTGTATCTCAGTGTGAAATGGAAATGATTATGCATGCTTTTGTTTTGTCATGCCTTGATTATTATGATTTGTTATTCCTTTGTCTGAGCAAATGATCCCTGGATTGCTTACAAATGGCTCAGAATGCTGTTGCGAGGCTTTTCACCAGGTCCTGTGAAAGATCCCATGTGACACTCGTTCTGTCCTCTTTACACCGGCTCCCCATAAAGTTCAGATTTTGGTGATCACCTTCAGAGCTCTTCATGGTCTGATACCTCCCTATATAGCAAACTACAGGTCAGCTGATCAATGCTTGTTGGTGGTATGTAGGTCAAGGTAAAGAACAAAAGGAGACAGTCCTTTTGAAGTTGCGACTCCCAAGTTGTGGACTTCTACTGGACTTAAGATCTGTGGACATTGTTGATACCTTTAAAAAGAAGCTTATTTTGATTTTAAAACTTTTCATTCAAGTATTTTGCCTATCAATGTCACACATACATGTTATACACATGTGAGAATACATTTAATAAAATAACAGCCAGAACCAAATCGCGCATGCGGCAGCGATTAAGGCTAAAGTGATAAATGTAGTTAAATTGTTTAGTCATCGTTTCTGACTCGAAAATCAATCAGAAATAGTGCAAAGTGATAATCCTGACCAGACTTTCCAGGGTAGTGGGCTGTGTGAGAGGAGCGGACCCTCAGAGGAGCCATCAAAAAGACCAGACGCACAGCTCTTTCCTGACAGCCTCTATCCAAGTTGGTTTATGCTGCAAGTTTTTCTTTCACACCATGAAATGAGACAGCATCATTCAGCGCAAACTTGGATGGCTGCCAGAAGACTCTGTGGGCTATGACTATAGCAAAAATTAAAGCATCGTATTACTGTTAGGCATGCTGGATGACGCATCATTTGAATTAACACATTCTCAGGTCTTAAAACATGGCACAACAGACCATATCTGAAAACACATATAGACTGAAGACATTTTCCTGTGTAGTCTGTACGTCATACTCAGTATACAATAATTATCTAAGTGTACATTATGAAACTATATCTTTAAACAAATAAGGAATCATGCTCAGAGAACAGAATAATATAACACAACACAATCGGTGTCAATGTAATTATTTGTCAAAGTCTATGATGAGTGGGGTTGCTAGTGAGAGCCTGCCTGTTTGAAAACTACAGATGCGGTACGGGATGTGAAAATTCGGGGTTTGTCGTAATGCTTGCTGCTTATTCATGTTCCAGGAGTGGCACAGTGGTGCAGTTGTTAGCGCTGTTGCCTCACAACAAGAAGTTTCTTGGTTTGAACCTCCTGGGCTCCAGGGCAGTGTCGGACTTTCTATGTGCTGTTTGTTCTTCCTGAGGCTGCGTCGGTTTTCCTTGGCTGCTTTCCTCAAACAGTCCAAAGATGTATATTTTAGGTTAACTGCTGACTCTAAATTAGCCGTGGATGTGTGGTAGATAAAGCGCTTAAGTGTATAGGCTAAAATGTTGAATGAATATTTGGGTGTTTTCAGCAGTCAGTAAGAGTAGAAAGGTGCTACACATATGCCAGTCCATTCCAGGACATGTATTACTTGACTGTTAATATAAGTTTGAGTTTGTAAGGTCAATAGTCTAGACACTGGGCAATACTGTGAAGTCAGAGAGTTGCTGTAGTTCACTTCTTTAGAGCACGCTCTACACCTTGCAACACAAATTTTAAAGGTATCACATCAGCTCCCAGCTGCTGGGCACATAGTTGCTCTCAATCGTGTTCTTTCCATTGTCATCAGTCATGCAAGAGGACATTTTATTGGTGACAGGCCTGTCCCTTATACTATAAGATGTACTCAGCAGGATCTTTTTCTCATCATTTGTAGTAGCTTTGTAGTGCACACTTGACTTTAATACGCACTGCTTTCTCTTTCTTTTTCTCTCTTTCAGAGTCATATTACTTCTCCTCCTCTCTAACTTTTCTTTTTATCCATTTTTCACTCACTGGCTCTTCCTCTGTATGATTGGGGTGGGTAAGAATTTATGTCTTACCCACCCCGATAGAAGAAAACATGCTGTCCTATTGGGAGGAGATAGATGTGGAAAAGGTTTACTCTGATGTCACACGCATGCTGGTGGAGTTACAGCTGATGAGCATTCGAAGCTACAAAACACACACACACACACACACACACAAAGGTTGACGTGTGCTTTCAGTCCTTAAGGAACCAGGAAGTCCCCTTGTTGTTCATGAAACATCTGGAGCACATCCTTGAATCCCAGGTCCCCATGGCAACCCTAAATCAACAGCCAGCACACTGCCTGCCCTAAGATACAACACGCTGCGAGACATATTCACCCGGCCCTCTATGAACCAACTCTTGTAAGTGACATAAGGTAAGAATTATTTCAATTGACAAATTTTGATCTGTTCTTTAAAGGAGCTTGAAAGCTTTTCTCAGCAGTGAGTATTACTCTCCTACATGACAGGTTTAGCTGGGAACTGACTTGCTGTTGTGCTTGCAGGCAAATGATTTCTTTTAAGCAGAAGTCTCATGTGTGGAGTGTAAGGCTAAATGAGGCATGTCTGACCTTAACATGGAAGCATTGAGCCTGATGTTATTTCCCTATAGTCTGACCCCAGCCGTCCCCTCTTAACTCCCCTCAACTCCCTTGACACCGCTCAGAGTAAATTCAGTTATTTCTCGGCTTGTTCTGGTTTACACATAGACGAAAGAAGGTGTTAAAAAGTAATTTACCACACCAAATTTTCATTAGATACACCATTAACTGAAACGACAGTAACCTCGACTCCTTTATTCTCTCAGCCGCAGGTCCATGATTCATTTCCGTCCATCCCTTCCAAAGGGGAATCCAAATGATGGGAACCACACCACAGAGACATCTGAGACCAAAGATCACTGTGATGCATCAGTTACAATCAAGACACTGACCACAAACTGCTCTAAAGTCTCATCGATACAATCTTTCTGTTAGAGTCACTGTTTCATCTGGCCTTGCTGAGAGGCTCCTGATTTTTCTGTAAATTGAAACCAAAAGTCTAGTCAGTTTAGTTACTGAGAACAAAGAGGGTGTGTGTCACTGTGTGTGTGTGAGTGTTTGCATATAAACATTTGAACATGAGCATGCTTGAAAGGTCCCAAAGGGTCAAATCATAACTATGACAAATGGATTCAACAGGGGGCCTCAAAGCCTTTCTCTGGTGCCTGTCTATGTTGGCAGTTTTGAATTTTTGCATCTGTCTTTGTGGTGTTTACTTGTGTCTGCGGCCACATAAAGGTCACAAACCAAGACTGTATGTAAAAGTACTTTATCTAAATGAGGGAGGAACAGAATCATTGTCTGAAGTATAAAAACGGTTGTGACGCATTGAGGAAACATGAT
>VUQJ01031576.1:14158-28109 GCA_015108635.1 Andinoacara biseriatus | reverse complement strand
AACACCAGGTTTTAGACCACAATAATTTATTAGTATGGTGTAGGGCCTCCTTTTGGGGCCAATACAGCGTCAATTCGTCTTGGGAATGACACATACAAGTCCTGCACAGTGGTCAGAGGGATTTTAAGCCATTCTTCTTGCAGGATAGTGGCCAGGTCACGAAGTGATGCTGGTGGAGGAAAACGTTTCCTGACTCGCTCCTCCAAAACACCCCAAAGTGGCTCAATAATATTTAGATCTGGTGACTGTGCAGGCCATGGGAGATGTTCAGCTTCACGTTCATGTTCATCAAACCAATCTTTCACCAGTCTTGCTGTGTGTATTGGTGCATTGTCATCCTGATACACGGCACCGCCTTCAGGATACAATGTTTGAACCATTGGATGCACATGGTCCTCCGGAATGGTTCGGTTAGGGTTAGGGTTAGGGTTAGGGTTAGGGTTTGGATACAATCCGGGTTAGCACCCAAACATTCCTTTCAGACAGCTTCCTCTTGCGTCCACAGTTAATTCTGTTGGATGTGGTTTGTCCTTCTTGGTGGTATGCTGACATTACCCTGGTTACCGTGGCTCTTGATACATCACAAAGACTTGCTGTCTTGGTCACAGATGCACCAGCAAGACATGCAGCAACAATTTGTCCTCTTTTGAACTCTGGTATGTCACCCATAATGTTGTGTGCATTGCAATATTTTGAGCAAAACTGTGCTCTTACCCTGCTAATTGAACCTCCACACCCTGCTCTTATTGGTGCAATGTGCAATTAATGAAGATTGACCACCAGGCTTGTCCAATTTAGCCATGAAACCTCCCACACTAAAATGACACGTGTTTCAGTTTCATTGTCCAACCCCTGTAAGCTCCCATGACCAGTTATTTTGAAAAGCATTCTGATTTCTCTTGTTGTATTCCAAACAAATAATTGTGGATATTTCTTCTCATTCTGTAGGTTTTCATATTCAAACGTGCTCTTTTCTGTTCATATCAGGATACAGGAATTCAAGGAGCATTTAGGGTTAAAGTATTCTCCTGGTCAATCTGAGGACCCATCGTCTGTTGATTTAACTTCTGGCTGCAACAGGCAATTTTACCAGACTTGCAGCAGATATCTGGGCCAAGACCTCCTGTTCTATTTATTGGTCATTGTTTATAAATGCAAATACATTTAAAGAAGCAAATACATGCCAATATCACCATCATAAATAGTTTCAAGACTGCATTTTGCAGTATTGAATACATCCGTGATTGTGATCAAGAAATTGGAACACTTTCAATGCCTAAAATTGTATCCATTGCCAACAGGTTCTGCTTATTCAAATGCAGATAACTATTTAAATAGAGTAGTCCTTGGTACAGTAAATGTCCCCGTATGACCCTATGTTTTGGGGAAGTCTCAGTTTGTGTGATCAGACTGTTAAAGGTCCTGTAATTGTTCTTGTGGTGTCTGCAGATTATGTTTTAACAACTAATGATCTAATGAACATCTAAGTTCTCAAAACAGAAAGCACAAAAGCCATGTTAAGATGAGCATGCTACATAATGAGAGATAGATGCCGTTATGAAAGATATACTATTTTTGTGCCACTTACATCGAGCTCGAAGGTCTGCATGGCAGTTCGGTAGGCCCCGGAAACAGGGGTAAAGAGCCTCAGCACCTCCTTGATGACACAGTCCAGGTACTTCAGGCTGATAATGGTGTCGACCCTCAGCTCTGCTTCAGGGCAGAGGCAGCCATTGTAGAGGAGGCCCCTGGACCTCAGTTCCTCCCTCAGGCGCTCCAGGACTTGAGGGTGGCGGAGGAGCTGCATGATGAGGGAGGTGCTGGCGCTGGCAGTGGTGGCAAAGGCAGCGAAGATCAGCTCGATGGTTGATTCCTATGGGTCAAAAAATCGATGTGATGCTGTATCAGTGCACGCCTTCATTCCGATTTGGTTAGCAGTCTTGCAAGAAAACAAATTTATCTTGCAACCGCATTGAGGTCCCGAACCCGCAGGGTATTAGCCGACCCAAAGCACTCATGATTTCAGGATGAGCCGGGAAAAAAATTTGGTTTTATGGGTTTACAAAATGACAAACAGCCCTGAAACACAAAGTTCCTACTCATCACTGTTTACTACTTGACAATAACTGGGAAAGTAAAGACTAATTCTTGCATGATCACAAGCATTCATTGAGTACTTGGCAGTACTCAGGGTGTATGAGTTGATTTGTCTTTACTTTGCGGGCAAGCCAACTGTACTCTCATTCCATCTCTGATTGGCTAATTGCTTGTCGCAGAGTGGATCTGCAGAAGGGAAATAAAGAGGGTAATATTATGTGCTGAAGGCTGAGGGTGGACATCAGCCAAATGCTCAAACATAGTCTATCATTCTGCTTTTGAGCTAGCAGCAAACCCAGAAACTGCTTGTTTAAGAGTGGTATGTTGGAATATTATTTTAAAAAATGTAAAATCGCTTTTTTTTCCACGAAGTAAAAAGCAGAACTATGTGCAAACTCAACTACACTTTGGATGCAAATCCACTACCCCACACCTCAAGCTTGCCATTTGTTTTGGAACAATGTTAGGCCAAAAAAGAGAGAGAAAGAGAGAGAGAGAGAGAGAGAGAGAGAGAGAGAGAGAGAGAGAGAGGAGTCAAAAGCCAATACGTAATAAAAGTATGCTGTTTTTAATTCCTGAAAAGTAGTGTGTTTGGAAATATGAAGGTAACATCCAATGACAACATTTAATGTGCCATGCTGGGACCATTATTAAGGCGGTGGAGTAAATAACAGTGAGACTGGGCAGCACGACTCTCATTATAAGACTCGCATCTGCCATCATCTGTGTCAAAACACGTCTACGCCTCACCCTACACATATATGTGTGCGTCTGCATGTCTGTGTGTGTGTGTGTGTGTGTGTGTGTGTGTGTGTGTTACAAATGCATGCGTCAGAAAACTGCAGGAGAGTGCTTCAGCCTGGGCCTCTGCGACAGGGCCTCCCCAGTTTACTTTGTGTGTGTATTTAAATATGTGTGTGTGAATGTGTGCGTACAGGAGGCCTCTTTCAGACCCCTAGTAGGGGGGGAGTGTTGACTTATTTTTGGCCCTGGACTTAACCCAGAAACCACAAAGACAGAGAGAGAAGCAGAGTCAAGTTTCCACAGAATTCCTCAGAATTACTTTAATAGGTAAACAGAGGGTGTGCCTGACCGTGAGTGTGTGTATGTGTGTGTTATGCTGTTACTGTCAGCCGATTAACGCAGCTCACTTTCATATTTCAAAGTAAGGTGCGTATCATTATCCCTTTTTACTCCTTACGATCACGAGCTGATCTGTCAGAGATTCATGATGACTGTTTGTGTTTTCGGTCAGCCCAGACAGGTTTCCTTTGGCAGCTCTCTGCTAGGTAAACAGTGATTTCTGTGTGTGTGTTTGCACCCATACAAGTTAGTGTGTATCCGCGTGCTTCCACACGCGATTGAGTGACTTCTTGTGCGTCTGGCTTCTTTCCAGCACATGTTTGCACACCCTAACCTCTTTCTTAGGTGGCTTTTTGCCTTTAGGTATGTTACCTTGAGTTCCTGCATGGTGAGCTCTGTGCCATTCTCTTTGGCGCTCTCCATCAGGACGTCCAGTGCATCACTGTAATCCTTGCCTTGGGAGCGCAGTGGCTTCTCCCTGATGGCTTTCTCTATGCTCTTCTGGAGGGTGTCTCGTGCACGGATACCCTGCAAACACACACAAAATAAGTTCCTGCTTCTGCTTAAAAATGTGTTATTTCCCACTGAGAAGATTGTGATGTGGACAACGTGGTTTAATCAGAGTGCGCTTAGTAATCAAAACAATTCAATTTGATTTTATTCATATAGCTCCAATTCACAACAGTCGCATCAAGGCGCTTTATATCATAAGGTAAAGACCCTACAATATTAGAAATGAACCACAACGATCACATGACCCCCCTGTGAACAAGCATTTGGCAACAGTGGGAAGGAAAAACTCCCTTTTAACAGGAAGAAACTTCCAGAAGAACCATGCTCAGGGAGGGGCAGTCATCTGCCGCGACCACTTGGAAAAATGCTTCTTACTTCTTTTTTTTGTTTGTTTGTGTTAAGAGGCAAAACACAGGTCAGAAGGAGGCTGTTATATGGCACACTTACCCTCCTGTAGCCACTAAACGGCAGGTCTATGGGCAGGCTGAAGAGGTTGTTAACAAAGTCCTGGAAGGTTGAGAACAGATGCTTCATTTCCTCCTCTGACACCCTGAAGCCCAGCAGCACCCTCACAGCCATGGTGAAGGACAGCCTCTGGCTCTCCCTGCAGAAAGACGACCAATGAATGATATTCATTTAGAAGCCCTTTTTAAGCAGCCTGAAAGAAACATCTGTGTTCTTGAACTCTTGTAGATTCTGGGTTTCTACCGATGCTACCGACATTTCTCTTGACAGTGATGCTCACCATAAACACGTTTCTACCTCAGGTCGACTGGTTTGGCAGCAGTATTTTAATCTCACTCCCAGATTGTAACTGCTACATTAACAACTGTCTCCACAGCTGGACCCCGACCGTACCTGTAGACGTTGATGGGCTCGGGGGTGGAGCTCCACACTCTGAGACTCTCCTGAATGACCTGTTGGATTTTAGGGAGGTAGGACTCCAAGGCCTCATGGCTGAACACTTTGGCAAAAACCTGTAGAGACACAGAAACAAGCAAATGACTTCAAGCTCAAACGCAGAATGCGATTGCACCCATCTGCTCGTTACTGCTCGTATTACATGACAAAGTACAAGTCAAAACAGAGGACAAAAGTCCACAGATTATATATTGTAATCTCCTCAGTCTTGGTAAATCCTGACTGACAGGGTACGTGAAACGACAACAGGAAGGACACGTTTATTTTTCCTGTAATGCTGACATTCGTTAGGGATTTATTGGGTCGTTTCATGTCTGTCTCTTAGTTAGCAAAGCATCTAAAAATGTGCATAATATAAAGTGAAATTTTCTACAAAGGTCCACAGTTGACCATGACAGAAACAACTGTTTTTGATTAAGGATAAAGCTGAGTTTTTGTAGCCATTGTCCTGGCCTCTGCTAATTTTCTACATTTTCTGTCCATTAATCTCCTTCTCTTTCTTTAATTCTACCTAGACTACACTTTCCATAATGTGTTGGTTCTTTTTTCATTTTCTGTGATGCCCATTCCTTATTTATCCCCAAATTCTCACTCTCTCTCCTCCTCCTTGCCCTCCCTCGCTCTTTACAGAGACTTATACATTGTGGAGGTTTTCCCCTGTAGTCAGCAGAACCAGAATGACAGACAGAAAGAGCACGAACAGAGAGGAGGGGGCCAGAGCTAAGTTCTTTCCTGGCTGCTCGGAGTATTTCTTAGTATGAATCAGTCACCAGTCGTCAGTGTTGTTTGGACAAATAACATTCCATCAGATTTAAACTCCAAAACTGCCCTTGAAACAGTCTTGGGAATGATTTAGAAATGCAGACCATTGGCGAGGAGAAAAAAAGAGAGGGAAGTGGACTAGAATAGGGCTTTTATATTAAAATGAATCATTCACTAATGCTTAGTTTTGTTTGAATTAAGAGCAGAAGTTAGAGTAGACGGGAGACGAGGAGAAAGGAGCACACAGCCGCCTCCTGAATGAAAACTTATTGTAAAGTTAGGGAGAGCTGAATGGTAACATTTCACCAAGCGGAAATCCGAGGCTAAAAATCTATGCCAAAGGGGCGGTGCAGTTCCTTCAGTGGCCACTTGAGGCTCATTCCAAAAGTGAGTCAATCCCCTCAGACTCCCACATTAAAATGCTCGTACCTTACAGCAGAAATACACCTTTACTGTCTGCTCTTTAACAACTGTATGGAGTTGGTATTTTTATTTTGTGCCCTGTTTCAGGCCTAAATTTAGGGTGTGGCTGACTTGTGGATCAGAGGCAGCCTTCTAGCCTTTACATCCACTAATACAAGTAACTGAAATGGACACTTCAAACATGTCTGGAGCATTTTAAAGAAATAATCTAAAGAAAAATAATGTCTGGGAGTGCGGACTGTGCTAACAGACAGTCCAAGAAGTCTGTGCTCTATTTTATGCTACTTATAATAACGATAATATAACAAAACCGTGTTCTGCCCAGCAGTAGCAAACTGTGTCTGTGCACTCAACCGTCTCGTCTAGGTATGGTCACCTCTGGCTCCAAAAACAAGACAGTTGCACCAGAATGTTCACACTGAGAGTTCAAAACAGGACTTTCACCACTTTCATCTGGACCGCCATCTTACAAATACATTTTATGTTTTTGACTGAATCACAGATCAAACCTAAACACGCTCATTTTCAATAAGCAATGAATATTTCTAATCATTAGTGGTCAGTGACGCCCTTCATTTCACTTCAGTCTAGCAATTTTGAAGAAGCTTTTTAAAAAAGTGGTGTTTTGTATTTATATTTTAATGGCCCTTTTCTTTATTATCTGAAATACACACACAAACTCCTAATTGCAACTTGTCTGTGGTTTTTCTAAGCTTCATTTAATCACTGTGGGTTCTTTTTATGATGTTCTGCTTTTTAAGACCCTGCAGTGCAACTAATCTACACTAAAAACCCTGTAGAGATATTGTTTTTAATAACAGGATGTTTTAAAATTATACGCTTGATATGCTTGATAATGGCTTTTGTCTGGAATCATCCTCAAAAAAAACAAAACTGTAAGGTTACAAAACTGTATTGTGTCTGAATTCACTGCTCTATGGTGAAACATGCGCAAATAAAGTGCCTTTATTGTGTATTTTGGTATATACTTCCCATATGTTAACTCACCAGAGGAGCATGGTAAAGAAGACAAAGTGTTTCTGCTTCTCTTCATTGAAATATGGAGAAGGAAGAAAGGAGCTTCTAGTGGGATTTGAAGCCAGGCCAGAGAGGGTACATGTGGTTCTTGAGGTTGATGTTTCAGCCACCAAAACATCAGTTGGGCGCTCATACTCTTATTTTGCCCTCTACTTCGTTTTCCTCTCTTTTTCTCCCACTCTTCTCATTCCTCCAAAGCCCGCTTCCCTCCCTCTGTCCCCCTCAGAATGAATGAACAATAGTCCACTGAGCTGGTGCCGAATGCACGAGTGCGTGCATGTGTTATATGTGCACACTGTACGGGTATGTACGTCTGTGCTGTGTGTTGGGGAGTGGTTAGAGTGGATCACAGGGCCCTCTAAGACGTTAGTAGCACTACATTTCCTCTGCTGCCACACCCTGGGGCTGCTGGTCACAGATCAGCTTACATGACCCGCTGTCCAACCCCAGCCACAGGAGAATACACACAATATCTGAACTCAAATGAGTCTGAGACACTAAAACGCTGGCTGCAGTGACGTCTTTTGTTCGTCTGGATGACAGTTTGGTAGTTTGCGGAGTAAGCGGATTGTCAATGTAGGATTAATCAGTCATTTGTTTGTCTGTTGCCCAGGTTACAGTGGACACTGCTGATTGGATTTGGATGAAATTCGGAGGATTATGCATCTTTAAATTGTTTTCCACTCTTTTCATATTGACATCGATTGTCCCACGAGGGTTGCTGTAGTTGCATTGCAATAGAAGATTGCAGCTTGCCCCCACCTCTGTCTCAGCCTGTCCTCATTCCCAGGTTGTTGAATGCTGCCAAGCTCAAATTTGTCAAAGCTGTCAATGTCGGAGAGACTCTGGCACCATGATGCACCAATCATGGCAATAATGAGACAAGTCTTACTCACATATCAGTGCTTGTTCAAGACAGCTTGGTGTCGCATTGAGTACTCTTACGTGCAGGGTTGCTGTTGTGAAGGGACATACAACAGAGCCATTTTGTCTTAAATCTAACAAAGTCCTTTTTGTGCCTGACCCTATCCAATCAGCGAGTGAAAACAGAGCAAAACAAATCACAAAACTTCCCAAGGGGATGCAGCAGTCTCCTGTTTGGCAGCTTTGTGACTTAAACCTCCACCAGCCCTCCTGCTTCTTCATACTGACTTTCTGCTTTTACTTTTACTATTACTTGGCTATGTAATCACTCTTTATATTGCTATCTTTGCTAGTAAATTGGATGGTCAGCTAGTTGGTTAATGAGCAACTTCATTATTTAAGCAGTTCTAACTTGAGTCCAGTTGTTCACTTTGACGGTTTCTCGTGTTATAGTCACACTCTAAGCAAGAAGGTGACGAAACAAAAGTGGAGAAGGCAACATTGTCCCCAGGTTGTCCTTGACTGTTTTCACCATGTCACTGCATTGCTGGAAGTAGCCTGAACAGTCCATGTCTTCTGATCCAACCTCAATTTTGTGTTCTGAACGTTGCCCATCTTGGTGTTTTGAAAGGTCGATTTGACTGCTAAATTGAGAGATGTGGCACACTCATATGGTAGCTGCTCCTAAAGCACGGCATTCTTTTTGGAGCTGAGCATAAAAGTGAAGCTGTCAGTTTACTGGAATAATGTCTCCACCCTCATCTACTGTATGCTCACAAGCTCTGGGTAGTGACTGAAAGAATGAAAGAAGGGTGGATACAAGCATTTGAAATGAGCTTTGTCTGAAAGGTGGCTGGGCTCTCCCTTAGAGATAGGGTGAGAAGATCAGTGCTTTGGGAGGGACTCGGAGTAAAGCTGCTACTCCGTATCGAAATGAGCCAGCTGAGGTGGTTCGGGCATCAAGATCAGCTTCTTGATGCTGATTTTCCAATCACCTTCGGTATTAGCCGAAGTCTTTTGGCAACCAGAGGAGTCTCCCCCTGCTGGCTGTTAAAAAGAATGCACATTTAAGGCTTCGCTTTTCAGATCCAGAAGCTCTGTCCATCTTTTATGTGCAATGTATGCAACACAAATATGTTTGTGAATCATCAAAAATCTGCATTAATGAAAAAAAAAGCAACACACACACACACACACACACACACCAAGGAGAGACTGAAGGGCAAAAATACTAGTTAAGCCAAAGTAGGCTCTATAACATTTTGAATTTAGCCATTTAACCCGCCTGCACTGGATTACGCATAATTGGTCAATCTGGGTGAGCACTCTCCCAACACACACACACACACACACACACACACACACTTATAAATAGAGACAGAGTAGAAAGGTTGAGCTACTGTAGGACCAGTGAGTCAGGCAGTGTGTGTGCAGGCAGACAGGAGCCCAAGACTGAAAGGTAACTACAGGTCAGACAAACGTACACATGTTCAGACACACACACACACACACACTGATATAGTCAGACACACTCGCACACAGACACAGTTGTCCTAATAACGTCCATATGTCTTAAATTATGTGAAAGTGCTGCGAGCTGCTGGTTCCACAGACATGTAAAGACTCCTTTATTCTTTTCTCTGCCCTCCTTTCCCTCCTTCTCTCTCTCTCTGCTCCCACCTCTTCCTGGCTCTCCCTGCCCCTTCATCCATCCTTTTTTTTAAACGATTTTTATTCCTTTTTTTGCTCTTTTCTCTAACTTATACAAGCAGTCCGCATGTCTTTCCCTGCTTCTATTGTCACGTTGAATCAGAAAGTGATTTCGTTGTTGATGAGGGTTAAGGTCAGTGCAAGCGAACAGCTAGGTGAAGGTTAATATTTCACCCCCGTGATTTATTTATACGCCAAAATTTGAGCTCATGCAATACGATGCATTACTTTAGTTTATTAAGTGTTGATGCTGTGTTTACATATCTGACCAAAATTGTTCTTTTTTCTGTGCCACATTCATTTGATGGCTTCAGCTCCAGTTCACTCTGCATATTTAAGGAGTCAACATCAACACCATTTAAGTTCATTGAACTTTGCTCCACACAATGCAGCTACAACACTGTATTCAGACACACGTCCACCCAGTTCAGGGTAATGGGGTGGCTGGAGCCCATCCCAGCTGTCACTGGGTGGAAGGTAGAGTACACCCTGGTAGCATAAGGAGAAAAACACAAAGTGATTCACACCTTCAACCACTAACCTAACAAGCGTGACTGGACTGCGGGAGGAAGTTACCCAGCAGGAACCCATGCAGGCACGAGGAGAACGTGCAAACTCCACACAGCAAGAAGGTCTCAGATTTGAGGCCAGGACCTTCTTGCTGTGTTGCAGCACTGTACCGTTACACCACTGTGTATTCATGATAATTGCTGGACTTTTACTTTGTATTACTATTATTTTATTTTTTACTAAATTTGATAATCTTCCTCCACGCATGCAGTATTTATACCCAGCATGGGGCTGCATTAATTTGAGCTGCATTTTCTGTTTGCATTTTCTCTGAAGTCCATGTCACACCCCATCTGAAATATAAACAGCAGTCACTGGGGTTTCTTAAGGCAAGGAGAGAATAAAGTGTAAATTTGGTCTTTGGCAATGATAAAGCTTGGAATACAAAGGAGGGACACACTGAGTGGTCTTCACCTCACTCCCACTTGGCAGTGCCCTCTACTGGTGATGAGCAGAAGCACAGGAAGCTGACACAAACATATGAGAGCAGAATGCAGAGAATCATCATCTCATAAACTCTTGGAGGGATGAGGCAGAACGCTGGAAGTGGTAACATCCCACTGATTTCACTGCACCCTTTTTTAAAGCAAGCTTTCATGGAGCTCCTCCAGCAGCGACCGACTAAAGGCATCAGACTGAACTAATAAATGGAGGCTCGGGTCCATTCTTCTCTCCGTGTCTCTGTTTTGTTGTTGTTGCTGTTTTTCCAACCTCTATTTCTCATTTTCCCTAAATGTAGGGATTGAGCAATGGTTTCAAAAAGAACGAATAACAAGGGGAAAGGAAAATGTGGAGAAAAACAGGAAAAGAAAGAGATGGTGTGAGGGAATGTGGGCGGGTGAGGGCTTGAAAAGAAGAAGTGAGAGGTATCTCACAAAGCTGAAAATAAAGTGCTGCCTACCACAGTCAACAGAGTGTTGTGTGTGTGTGTGTGTGTGTGTGTGTGTGTGTGTGTGTGTGTGTGTGTGTGTGTGTGTGTGCAGTGTTTCCACTGAAAGCTAAGTAGGACTGTCTGAAACCACGTGAGCGTGTTTATTACCACACCATGTGGTTACAAGAGGGTCTTTAATCGTGTGCACCGCTTATTGCAAAGACCAGGGTGCAAAAATCGCATCTACTTCAGTGCTTCATCGATTCACTGAACTCAACTGAAGGTGACTTTGAGGTTCAGTGTTTTGTTATGAAGCGTCAAAGCGACGTTAATACACCTTAGAATATAAAGCTTTAATTCCAATATTAAGCTCTAAAATGTCTAGAAATTTAACGTGTCCAGTAAAAAGAAAAAATTGATCAAATTTGTGCAGTGAGACCAAAAAACAGAGCTACATATAACCTCCATCATTGCACTTCTGTTCACTAAAGTTGGATAAAGCAGATGTATCCTTAAACTCTGATTAACCCGATCGGATACCTCTGTGAGGTTTTGCAGTCTTGCCATGCTTCCCGTCTTTGCACAGGCCCAAAAGGACGTGTGCTGCTCTGGAAAGTCTGATGTCTGCATAAGCACAAACGCTGCATTCAAACCCTGAATCATCCGAGGAGCAAATCATCCAGAAGGAACAAAGATCTCAGCCTGCATAACCAAAAATTACCAAAATAATAAAGTCCCTCTGTTTACTGCAGCAACACAAACTGCATGTTTGATCTTGTTTTCAGTCAGGGATGATGTGGAAGTCCTGGCTGCCCTCGTTAGGCTCTGGTTGGCCTGTAGTGGAAAACCAGTCTACTGTGGTTCTTTGATGGAGTTAGTTTCCTAGCTTAACACGGGGTTATATGGAAACTGGCTGGCTCTCTTGATCCACCGAAAGGCTAATGTGCTGTGCGAAGATTGTTTTTCCATATGAAAACCGCACGGACAGCAGACACATACACAAACACCAGAGGACAAGTTCTGCTCCAGCTGGTCAGACAGTTTCTTATTTTTCTCTCGGTTGATGTTGTTTCGCTTCATTCTGTTGACTTTATCATCCAGAGAACAGGAGGGAGCCCTGCCAACACCCACCACACACACACACACACACACAAACACACACACCCACCACACACACACACAAACGCAGCACACACTTCCACATAAGACCTGACCTCTGGCTCTCCTTATAATATCTTTCTCTCTGTCAGCCCTCCTCTAATCACAGTGATGTGACTATGAATCCCACAGCAAGCAGAAGGTCAAACTGCACCCTGTGAGCCACCCACTTACGGCCTGCAGTAACTTATATATCAGCAAGTGTTTCTGCACCTGTCACGAGCTCAGCTTTTTGGTCTTCTGATGGCTCACTTTGTGTTCTGGTCATGCTCACTAATGGCGTCTCTAAGAGCCGTTCTACTCCTGTAACCGCCACAATATTGTTTGACACAATCACACACAAGTTACAGGCCTGTTTTTTGGAGGTCAAAATCTGCTAAATGGCTACTTAAAAGTTGGCACATCAAGCTACAAATTGACTAAATTGGCAACAGTGATCATACTGATCCATGATGGGACGGTGGGCAACGAAGCAAAGACGGTGTGCGAAGTGCGATTAAAACAGTTCCAAGTGCAGGCCCTCCAAAATCAAAAGCCTTACCTGATTTAAACTTGGCTGATCTTCGAGGGCACGTCATGACAGCTTCCAGCAGCTTTTAGATCACTCCCTGAAAGTCCTGCTCTGACCACTTGCACTCGGTGCTCTGTGATCTTACCACAGGCTTGAGCAAACATCAGCTGCTGTTTGATGCAGAGGATCATCATTTTTTTTTTCCAGCTTAAGAGACCACAAAGCCATAAATCAGCAACTTGTCTTTTTTAAAATATTCATATGGTTGTGCACCATAACACAATGAGACATGTGCTATCTCACAAACAGAATGGAGACGCTCCAGCGCCCATATAAGAGGTGTTAGTGCAAGGGGACGGAGCTGAAACTGGTCCAGAGCTGCAGGTCTCCCGTTAATGAAGATGATCTTGAACAGGAGACTAGCCAAGTTTAAATCAGGTTAGGTTGTTCAAGTCCATTCAAGGAAAACAAACAAAAACTGAATAGTTGAAGAGTCGACATTCATTATCTTAGCTCGGCTGGAGTTGAGGCCATGATGATTCTCTGTTCTCTAAATAAGCTTAAAAAGTGTGTGTGATTCCAGTGCTTTTTTGTTTTTGCTTTATTTTTTTACTTGCATCAGAGAAAAGGCTTCAAAGACTCTCCTCTTTGGATTCAGGTCAAAGGTCTCATTGAACGCTACCATTTGACACTATACTGCTTGAACAGTTTAGGAAGCATCTTTTATTTTTTGCCTATTATGGAGGCCAGAGGTCACAGACAAGCGGCAGTTTTGAGTCTTGCTCAGAGGCACTTCAGCTTAAAGTCTAAGCAACTTCACTGCATGTGTGTATCCACGTCCCCGTCTGGCTGAGGCAGGGTACCGTTCAGGTGTATGTGTGTGCACATATGCTTTTGTGATTGTTGCGTTTATGTGTGTTGGGCCCCCACAGAAAGCCCCTCTTTGTGCCGTGTCGGAGGCAGCCTTCCTAATCAGGGGTCATTACATGAGGTTAGTGCGGGGGTCTCCAGGGAGAGGAGAGGGGATCAGAGCTGAGATTAGACCCAACCGACCCCTCGCCCGTCCCAGGGTACGACGGCAAGGAAACGTGACCCTGCCTCCAAACCCCTCCAAAAAAAAAAAAAAAAAACTGTGTTGGCAGAGAGAAAATGAGAGACTGATTTACAGGAAAACACAGCAGGCTCTGCGTCTTGTTTTTCTCGTTCTGATTCTTTGTGTGTGACGTTGCATGAGCATCAAATGTGTGTGTGTGTGTGTGTGTGTGTGAGAGAGAGAGAAAGAGAGAGAGAGAGAGCAAGAGAGAGAGAGAGAGAAAAAAAGAGAGAGAAAAAGAGATAATAGTCGGGGAGAAATGACAGAAATTAAGCAGAGGATGTAAAAGGGAAAAACAGAAACATGAGGGCAGAGTCTGCCTCTTCCTCTCTTGCTC
>VUQJ01031569.1:44155-58356 GCA_015108635.1 Andinoacara biseriatus | reverse complement strand
ACTTATTCTTGCTGAAAGCCAAATGTGCTGGACTCATTTCAGATGCAAAAGGGGCCAAAAAATCATTAAAAAAAGGGGGGGGAGTAGAAAAGTGGTGTGCTATGATTTAAAAATGATGTTGTTAATGTAGTTAATAATGTAAAAACCCAAAGAGCCAAATATGGTAAGATTGAAAAGACATAAACGTGAAAGAAAAACAGAAACGATTCAGGTTACTGCTCGCATCAACTGTAACGTCCTCATAGCCCTGTAACCATTTGTACTCGCACTTGAGGCGTGATGGTCTTGCTGCAGTCTCCTAAACGACAGGTGGTGCAAGTCAGAAAAAACAAAAACAAACAAACCATCAGTACATCAGTGCTGGTGTAGGAACAAAGGAAGACGAAAAAGGAAACAAAGCAATTGCAGAGGACTGTCAAAGCTGCGTGTGTCAGCTTAGAAGAATGCTCGTGTCGCAGGAGTTATGGAGTCACTTTTAGCACATGCAGACATTCAGGAGGACAAAAAAAAGAAAAAAAAAAGTGAGAATAAAGTGCCTGTTATGGGGCATCCAGGCTGGTGGACATAAACTAAATTCAGTGACTTTTTCTCTCACAGCCAAGAAAAAACAAGCGTCTACCAATGGAAGTGATGGATACAGCAGAATGACATAAAGTTAGCTGGGCAACCAGAGCCTGAAGAGTCCACTAGAGACACGCTTTAAAAGGGTCATTTCTGTGTAATAATCAAATCTGATTTTTTTTCTGGCCAAGATTGACAGCTCTGAAGGCGATGTGCCACCCCATCACTTTAGAACACCGGTTTTCAGACAGTTTGTTTCCAAGGTAAAAACGCTTAACTTGAGACTTCATAGCTGGATTTCAGTGACCAATGAGTGATGTCAGAATGGCTACGTCCATCGTTTATATACAGTGTATGGTTGCAATAGGAAATATATTTTGAGTGTGCAGCATGTATTGTTGTCAAGGTTCTTCAGCATAGAGGTGTCACCCTGACGACCAAGAAAATGAAAATCATCCTAATCGACAAGTGTAAAAGTGGACAAACCCCTTAATCCCATTCTTCAATAATGCAGTCATATTTTAAAAGTTGCTAAAATTCGTGACACACTGCTTAATGTCGCACACGCAGTGTCTCACGTCAGTTAGCAGGGCACGGCTAACATGAGTAGTGCTAGTAGAACAAAAAAAAAAAAAAAATCTTCTTTCCTTGCAGGTTAACATCTCCAAGCCTGTGCAGACTGTGGTTAAACATTGCTTCAGCAAGTGGTTACACATCAGTTTACACACACCTGCTTATTTTTCCCCACATTAGTCTGCACAGCTGTTATCTTTATTTTCCACCTAGCTTGTTTAAAATAGAGAGGCGCAGCCCTCTCTTGGGACATTTTCATGTCTAGTCAATTACTTGTGTGAATCCGTAGTTGAGGTGAGGGTGCTGCCTGGGTAAGACAGAGGATGACCACTAACTGGAGGTGAATTCGCAGCATTATTCTTACATAAGTGTTAAGTGGGACAGTGGCATACTCGGGAGCTGGCAGGTGAAAGGCCATTTAATGTCACTGATGCATATGACTTAACTGTAGCAGGTATTCAAATACTGTAGTCAGATGAGGTAAAATGCCTTAAAAAAGTAATAAACAGTCTATAAAATGAGGTAAAAACTGTGTGACAAATTGTTTGCATACACAAGAAAGATATTTTCAAGACGAACAACTTGCCCACAACAGCCTCGAGCTACAAGTTGAGTCTTTTCTTCATTTAATACAGCTTAGCAGGAAACTTCACACGAAAAGATTTGAATAATGTAAATACTAACACAGTGCCACAGCACAGCTTAAAAACAAAACAAAAGGCCATAAAACGGCTCGTGTTCATACAACATGAAGGCAGGACATCCAAACATGCTTCATGGCTGAAGCTCAATCAGCACGAGCCATACCGTAGCCTTTGTTTACCATCTTCCTTCAGGCTGCAATCTGTCCCACTGCAGCCATCCTGGACTCTTCAAAAATAGTCTTCTGTCCCCGTGTGGGTCACGAAGGGAAGGATGTGGTGGCAGTGAGGGTAAGGGATGTGTCTTTTCTGCTGACAGATGTCCTGTGCAGCATGCTGAACTCAGACCTTGTGTGTGACGTCTGCAAACATCTCTGAGAATAGTCATAGTACTTTGATAAAGGGGAAAAAAAACTCACCCAAAGCCACCCCTTAGACAACTTGCAGTTTTTGTTCTTTGGTTCAGTAGTACTGAACACTTTTTTAAAAGCTTTATAAACATCTGGTTGTCACCTTCACATCTGTGACGCAGTTATTTACTTCCCAAGAGGCAGGATTAAATTGCTGAACACCATCTCCGTCATGATGGCACTCACGAGTTTCTAGGTGTGTTTAAATTGACATGCCCTGCACTCATAAGGTGTACAGTCAAAAAGCTGAGTGTGGAATTCTCTTCAAATAAACACCCGAACAACACAATCAGCTGCTTCTTTAGTGAGTCTCACATCCTGTGGTTGAACTCCAACTTCACCATCTCAGACTAGAGCTGGTCACCCTGAGCTCAGTGTGGAGGCACTTGAACCAACTCTCTGCCTGTAGGTTCTGATTAATGTGGATCAATGAAGATTAATACTACAGTCCACGTCTGTGGCACTGGAGTTGTTCTTACAACACAACAGTGACCTGGGCTCTGTACTATGAAGGAAGTTCAACATACCCAAGACATAGTATCTTTATCTGGCTTCACTTAACCTAACATCAGCAATCAGGTTAAGCAGTCACACAAAAGGTGGTTATCAACTCAAAAAGTCAATCCAGGGTTTCCCAATCTAGCTATGAATGCCTTCACATAAAAGGAGTGGTGCTGGCAGCATCTGACCTAGAAACATGACCTCAGAAACATGGATGGGTCCACTGGCAGTAGAGCGACTGATTTGTACAAAGGAAAATAAACTTTGCATCCCAGTGGCGTTTTACAGGTCTGGGAGGAAGTATGAATAAAAATAAAAACATAATTCAAACGTCAGCTTGACGTACGTGCAAATGAGATCAACAAGTACAAATGCGCGCCCTGTTTTAGGAATAATGCTGACAGAGCAACAACAATTTTTTAAAGAAGAGTCTGTATTTCTTTAGACGCTCAACTTCAGACCCTCTTAACATTTGATCACAGAGGTCTGATGTCAAGGAATGTTACGCTGTTTTCTGTAGAATTCAGTAGGCAGTGATTTCGTAGCTGTTCATCTTTAAACAAGAACCTGCTCCGGAGCAGGTTAGGGCTTCAGCGAATGTTATCATAGTAAAGTACCTCAAGTAAGAAGTGAACTGCCCTTGTAAGACTGAAAACACGGGTTTAAATGCAAAGTTACTTTGTTACTTCTAATCCTGGTTTGTAGTCAAAGCCAGAGTTGGGCAGCAGGGAAAACACAAGAAAGGAAAGGTCCGAGGCTACCTGGTTATTAGCATCTGAGCTTTCAAAATGAGAACAAAGGAACTGTTCTTAAGGAAAGTGAAGACGGATGGCGAAGTAGGAATTAGAAAAATACAGTACTAAATATGTGTCAAGAACCTAAAATATTAGAGAGAGAACCCCAACGATCAGACGATGGCCTACGAGCAGCACTTGGCAACAGTGGCGATTAAGAACTCCCTTTAAACAGGAAGAGACCTCCTTTAGAACCAGCATCAGGGAGTGGCAGCCATCTGCAGTGACTGTTTAGTGTATGTGTGAAAAGAGGTTGATAACACTAAAGGATCTTTACAATAACTATGATTTTGTTCCTTAGTTAAAGATGAGCAGTTCCACGACAGAGCACACACCATCCTGTGCTGATCAATAGATCCAGCATTCCTGATCCACCCCACCAGATTCCCAACTTCCAAAACAATCTCTGTTTCGAAGGCTTTTGCTCCACATGAGCATAATCCTGGTCTATGAATTATCTTTTTTTCTTAAGAGGCTCGGCAATCCTGGGGCAGTGAAATGTGAAGCTGTCATACACTGAATTCAATAATTGTTTACCTGCTGGTGATTTACCACAATGTGTAAGAACAGAGACATTTGAAGGGTGTCTTTAAGAGAAAACTCTATGTTGGTGCATATAAAATGTAGCCCTAGCAGAGGAAACATATGAGAGCTGCATACCCAGCTGTCTTGTATAAAACAGGATTATTTAAGTTTACTGGGGCTAAGGGCTTTAAGTCCACGAAGACCTTGAGCATAACCTGAGCTATGAGCGGAATGTTCAGAATTTTAATTAGATCCAGAATATTTTAACCAGTAGTCTGAACCTGTCATCAAACTCTAGGCTCATTTAACGAAAAAAAAAAAAAATTTCATTGAAGGGACCTGAGAGAGAAAAAGAGCCAACAAAAACACTGATTTAAGCAGACAAATGGAGAGATCATGCTCCACTGGTTGATACATAAAATGTAGACATCCTTGCCAAAAACAAATTGTGTGCTCGCTGCTCATTACTCACACTGAAACTGGATTTCACAAGAAAAACACAGTGGAAGGATCTGAACTATAAAGAGAGGTGTAGTTTCATAAGACTGATGGCCCTGGGTCAAAAAAAAAAGGTTACCCAGTGATGGAGATTCCACCAAACGAGTCACCGGTGAAACAGATGGGCTGAAATGGACCCAATGAACAGTTTTTCTTACATTCAATTTTAAATTAAATTAAAATACCAATAAAAGTTGAGATTTAAGATTCAAGAAGACTTTACTGCAGTGGAGTGGAGAAACAACAAAACTGGGTAGGCAGCCCTCGGTTCCCCGTTTACATTCTGTGGATGGCTGGTCAGGAAGTTCAAAGACCAGTTGCATTTCGTCATGTTACATCCTTATTCCAAAACAGATTACGTTCATTTTTCACCTCAAAATTCTATATGAAATGACCCATAATGACAAAGTATAAAAAAGTTTGCTTGAAATTCTTGCTCCAAAGCTGTAACATGGCAAAATGTGTAACAAGTTTAGTGCTATGAAGACTTTCCGGATGCATCGTACAGCGGAGGTTATCGTTGTCGAAGATGTCTTCTAATCTGAGTTCATGGTTGAATTTTGCTAGTCAATGCCCGGCTTTAGGTTAACTCTGGCTGGACAACAAGTCACAGAGTCACTGGCCCTAAAAGCAGCGTGTCACATTTGTAATAAATGCTTGACCTTCCTGGTTAGGAGCACCCAAATTACCTTGGATGCTGCGACATTCTCAGTCCACTGATACAGGATAGAACATCCATCCATTTTCTGCCACGTGTAGGACAGAACAGTATATTGGCTCAAATCAGTATGAACTAGTATGGGCAAATACACTCCACTAAGTTTGCTCAAAATAATCTTGTACTCTTGATATTGCTCCCTCAGGCCCGATCCCAATAACCTGGCAGTTTAGAGCTCTTCTGTTGATTACTGACTTAAATTCAGTTAGCATTAACTGATATATATGGCCAGACTGTTTTAAGTCACAATGTCTACATTTGTGTAACGGTGGTCCTGTAGGACACTTGCCATTCTGGTGAAATTTAGAAAAAACTGACCTGAGTTAGCCAAGTTGAAGTCTGCTGTCCTGCTATTGGCTATGTAACATTTCAGCTGCTAACTTAACATTAGCCTGCTGTGACATTTAGACTTCAACAGTCAACTCCCCGGTATGATGTAAAGCACTGGACCTCACCATGATGTAGTCTAGCTCTAGAACACATAGTTCATCCATGTTTGCACATTGTTTACATAAATATAAAGTCTCCTCCTCTTTTCTTTCCGGTATTGGATGTCCTGTCGACAGTGGAACAGTGTGTGGCTCTTTGTGATGTCATTCTCAGTTGTAATTCATCCAACTTATTACCAGCTTGTAGTCACGCTCTCTTCCCCTTCTGCTGTGTGTTATCTGCTCCTCTTTCAGCGTCACACAGGTGGAACGGTAATCTAGGTAGACCCCGGTATTGCGGCAATGGCCGAGTGAATTTGTTTCTGCTCAAAAACAAAGTGATTGCTCATAGCTCTGAAGATAAAGATGGCTGTAGGTTATGCTGCTGCGTCTGCACGCACCACCATCATTATCATGCCATCCATTAAACTGACAGTTTGGATAATTCAAATGTGAAGAAAAGCAATGTTTATAACTGCTCCCGTCCACCGCTGATTTGTTTTACGGAGCAACAAAACACCTATATTAACTCTTGGACCTGATAAGGTCCAATCCATCATCACCAATAATCTGCAGTCTAGCCCTTTGCAATCAGAACATGCAATATTTTTTTTAAAAAGCTGTTCTCCCAAGCCTCGCCAAAACATGGGATGGCAGAGCACTGCAAACACACCAGCCTTGAGTATAAATGCAAAATAATAATAATGTTTGGGGGGTTTTTTTGCCTTCAGGTCAGTTTCGTTTCAGTTAGTTTGCAGACTGCCGTTGCTCGTTTAAAGTTCATTCTAATTAAATGTAATATTGCATGTGTTATTTGTCAGGGGCAGTGTTTAAAAAGTTCAAAATGGGTATTACGATACAAAAAGCACCAAAGCCTCCTCGTGACGGTTGTGTTGACACATGTGACCACAACTAAAGACAACTCCTCTGTGTTATTATTTCATTTCAGTTCATTTGTAAGTACATCATATTGTTTCAGTTAGATTGTATTTCTTTCTAAAGTCTATTCTTTATTAACTAAAATATTTTTTCATGCCTTGTTTTAGTTTAGTTTTGTTGCTCTGAGGCTTACATTACAACTAATCTGCTTTATCTTCACCTGTGTGTGTCACTGATTGGGCAAATTGTGAAAATAAGAGGCCCTTAAAAAATGTTTTCCCCCTATCAAGCAGACAGAAACCTGAAGATAATAGCAGGTTTACTTGCATCTTTATCGAGTTAACCAAAATAATTCAGCAACCCACCTTTATAAATCACTGGTTATAATCTGAGAGGCACTCCAAGAGAGCACAAGTTGCTAACCCCGACTTAATACATCCCATCATGCCATTCCAGTGGGCTTCAAGCTGTCATGGATAATTCACTACATTTAGAAAATCAAACAAAGCAGCATTCCTCCTAGATCCTGGTACCACAAGCTTCCCTCTGAATGAAATCTAACCTAGCACAGAAGCATGAGAAAGCAAATGTCCAGAAGAGATCTAATAACACTGACCAGAGGCCAAGTGACAGCTGACTAAACTCTGTTAACTATCAGCCATGACTAATTCACTTATGAGATTATTATGAAAAATTCTTCAAGCACCAACCAGAAAGAGTCTGGAAAAATTAATTAAATATTTTGCAGACAAAAAGCCAGGAGTGAAGAGTTAACATGTCAAATTCTGATCCAAACAGGTCCACTTCTGTGGATGTTCAGAGACCAAACATTAACAATCAACACCGACACTAACAAACCAAAGAACTGCAGCATGCTGAGAAACGGCTCCCTTACAATTCAGCCGCTTACTCTTACAGCTAAAGACTTACAGTCAAAATTTGGGCCATTTCAATCACATT
This sequence comes from Andinoacara biseriatus, assembly GCA_015108635.1. Lineage (NCBI taxonomy): Eukaryota > Metazoa > Chordata > Actinopteri > Cichliformes > Cichlidae > Andinoacara > Andinoacara biseriatus. Next base: position 50,868 of record VUQJ01031569.1, on the reverse strand, counting down.
TGCACGTCTGCGGTCCCAAGTGTCCTGCTCTGATCCCCCCGTTGTGGAGTTTCAACCATCTGGGATGGACTTTGGACCGCTTTTGAGTGAACACAGGAGAGACGAACAAAAACCAAGCAGTGACACGCAGCTCCTGACAAAAAGCTGCTGGTTTTTTTACCGAGTCAAATTAACTAGCAAGGTCTTTTGTTGTCAATCATTACACAGTCAACAGAGAAATGAGCTTACAGTGAGGGTTCAGGGAGGTCGGCGAGCTGATTGACCGGCTCTGGTTACATACTCTCCTCTTCCTGCACACTGCACGAGAACTGCAGCTCATATAAACACCCATATAACAAATGAGATATGGTGCTTCATCAGTTTGATGTTTAGGTTTCGGGGATTTAAAATGCTGACGTTCAACAACCGACTTCAGCCAAATAGCAGCTTAGACAAGGAGGAAAACATTTAACAGAAGCCAATTATATATCAAAACACATGTAGGAAAAAACAAGAATAAGTCTCTCTTCCCTCAGAGGGCCAGACTGCTTTAGATTTATTAAGCAAAGGGCACCACACTGAATTACATGAATTACATTTATTCCTGTTCTGGTGCATTATGTGTTAATTACCATGTGGTCATATCCATGCGGTGCCTGCCAATAGGAACAATGACAGAACAAAATAAAATGCTGGGACCTTTTTCCTCCTCCTGGGTCCTTGCACTTTGCTGTGGTCAGTTTTTTTTTCTGGGAGCAAATATATTTGTCCCTCTAGTTTTTCCACTTCTTTGAGCGTTCCCTCAAGTCCATCCCGAAAGTTTCAGCAATCTCCCTCCAGGAATTTGCTGATATTTGTGAGTCTTTATATTGATGCTACGGTTATTATTATTGCTTATATTGAACTGATAATTATCAAAAACTGCAGTGAAAAAGTAACCGGAAATGCACAGGAGGACCTGACAGTGCTGAACCACCACTATAAGAGTTATTGGTACATGTTACAAAGTGTAATAGTTTATGATATTTGTGTCGGAATAATTGTGTCTGAATGAAACAATCTTTAAAAAAAACAAAACAAAAAAACAAAAAAGATAAAGTGTCAAAAGTTTTATTAGATTTTCAGAAATGCATTTGAGCTTCCAACTAAAATCCTGCTCTCTAACTCACAAAGGCAGCACCTTAACTCTCACTTGTCTTCACTAAAAAGAAAAAGAATATTTACCTTGGTTATGAGCAGGGGCTCCCGGTGTTCGAGTCCCCCTCTGAGCGTGAACCCCCACGGTGCCCCTCCTGACAGAAATACCTCCACCAGCTTGAAGCTCTCACCGTCTCTGCTCCTCTGATCCAGATCTCCTGATTTCTGGACCACGTGCCAAAAGCTCTCCGCTTCTGTACATCGCAGATCATTTTTATATCCCTCACCATCCATTGTACTGGTATAAAAGCAAAAAAAAGGAGAGCGTTAAACCATATCCAGTCAACATATTGTAATGAGTATTGTCCTAAAATACTAAGTTTACCAAAGGGGATTATTTGTACTAGACTTATTGTCTGGTCCAGTCTATTTCTGCATACTTTCCAACACATACCATTTAAGCACAGTCTGTCCCAGTGATATGCTGATGACATAAAGCTGCAACTCCCATTAAAAATCAAATCAACAAAACACAATGAACTCATCACTTTCTGGATACCTTTAAACCCCTCCGCATCCCTGTCACATGCCTGTGATTGGAGAACTCATTGTTAGACGTTTCATTGCAAACATTATTTTTTATACTCTCAATTTTTGTCAGGTGATTCTTTTCCCCTCACAGGAGCTCTGTCACCAAGATCACAAAAAAACTACTAGTGACCTACAGATGCTGGATTTTTTAGGTCTGTAATGATTTCTGTGAAGTGGTCAGCTCTGTATGCCTCACCAGGTGAACCTGCCGGGTTCAAATCTTCCTTCAAATACAGGCTAAGTTGATATGAGATTGATAAAGTGCTCAAACCCTGTATGACCATAAATGTGTCTTGTAGTCTAAAGCATTTTGACTGGTCCATGGGACGAGAAAAGCACTTCATAAATGCCAGTCCATTTCTAGTTTTCATATAAAATGCCATGGCAATAATCAAACAATAATGCTGCCTACTGATATATTAGTATATATTTTTCTCATCTCATACCACAGTACTTGTACTATATGTTATCTAGATTTATACTAACTGAACTTCACATGGAATTTCTTTCTTTAGATTTTATTTATGGAGCTCTTTTATTTTACATTTAAATTTAATAGTGTTCTTTTATTTTGTGCATTTTTACCTTTACCTCACTTTGTTTGGTCACATTCTGTATTTTACTGAGCTATTCTAATTTATTTAATCCATTTAGTTATAGGTTATATTTAATATTTTGGCTGCTTTAACAAATTTCTGCTCCAAGTGAGTGTTGACCATATTAGAAAATTATTTTAACACTGAAATCACTGTGGCTAGAAGATGAGCCTGGTATCAAAATGTAGGTATAAAGGAGACCTTTCATATGCCATAACATGGTTTGACCAGCCACCAGATATCAAACTGGTGCAGTTTGATATATCCTATGATAACGCTGCTCTAAGTTGGTTATAGAAAAAAAAAAATGTTCTGAACAAAAAACAGAATTTTGGCTTTTGACTGACTTGGCTGAAGTTTGCATCAGGGCACAAAGTGTTTTTCAGCCATAAAAATTTCATGAAGATATCCTGTAGATATGAAGTTATGAGGGCTCAGAAAAAAATTCGACCCACCCTTATGTACTCCGAGGCTCTGTAAACCTGAAAAATATCCTAGAGTGAAGGCAAAACTTTGCATAACTTTAATTAAAATCCTAAGGTTACTGTAGAAAAAAAAAATGTAGCTGATTTTATATGGAATGACGCATAATATACATTATCCTACAAAAGATAACAAACATTAACCAAATCAAACAATAAAAGTTAAACTAGAAGGAGCAAAAACACCCTGGAAACTAAACCGAACTGGAAAGAAAAAATTTAAAGCTGTATAAAAACACCTGAAAAAATAACACTGACTGAGAGATCCTTGGATTTAGTGCTCTTACTTTGAAAGGAACACAGCACGAACACGCAGACGTTCATTTATTAACTACTTTAATCATAAAACATCTTTTACCTGCGCCTGTGCGGAGCTCTGACACTATAGCAGGAAGCCTATGCCACCGTGTAAACACCTGTTGTTGTCAAACTCCAGGCAGGCTGATTTAAACTTAATGCTCTTATATGCGAGAGAATTAAACACACCAGCAGCACAATGGACACCATCCTCGCAGTAACACGGACCTGTTCGCTTACATAGGTAACACAACCTGCGTGCCAAATCAGCACAATCATCAAATAAACTCAACTACTCCGTGAGGTGCGCAGCTTTACTGCGGGAAAAAACATTACAAAAGTTGTCCTGAAACGGCTGACCTTACCTGGGAATCCAACTTTTGGATGAACCGGTGAACAGAAAAGCTTTGTCGGGTTGGCACGCAGTAATATCCCAGGTTTACGTTACACATACTTCATCTTTTGTATCTGGTTTTATTTTAAAAGAAACCACTTTTTTTAAAAAATCGTACGCTAAGTTTTAGAGGAAGCGGTGGGTTTACGCTGTTTGAAACGCAGCAGCTCGATCCGTATCCTTCTACTTCATGTTACAAACCGAGAACGACACACTGACACACTCGGGAGAGTTTAAATTGGGAGCTAAGCTAAACTAGCGCCATCCGCGGACAGCAGGAATAACGAGGGCAGAAAGTAGCTACAGCACAAGCGCGACACCTACCGTCAGCCAACGGGAAAGGCGGGAAAAAGAAGCAACTTATCTAAAACGGCTCAAAAATAATATAATTAAAAACTGATAAACATGTTACTGGGTGAGTATATCTATATTTATAATTTTATTTTATAATTTTATATTTATTTAAAATCTTTGGGAGAATTCTGCAACAGCAAAAATGGCGACTTCCAAGGAAAAAAAAAAACCTAAAAAATCTGGTCAGTGAGAGAAATTTATTTTTACTCGAAATTGACTGGTAATTCAATACATGACGTTTTTATGTTCCTGTGAACATTTAAATTAAAAATAATTTAGACCATGCTTTAAAATAACTACCCAAATAAATGCCCAGAGGTGTTTCAAGATGCATGTGGAGTGGTAAACATTTGAAATAACTAGTCTAACCCAGAAGTTGAGACTTGAACAATTCTTCCTGTGGGTCAGATGTAAACAACTAACTAACTAGCTCACTAAATACAAAAATATTAAATCAATCAAATCAGATCAATCAAACTTTACTTGTAAAGCAACTTCATTGAGTTTAGTGTAAAGTGCTTCACAGATGACTGGCATGCCAATAAGAAGAGCAAAAAGCAATCAAACAAGTAAATATAAGCAATTTAAAGTCAATTTCAATTAAAAAGATGAAACATCAAAAATTATATGAAAACACACACACACACACATATATATAATTTTTAAAAAGCTCATACTTACATCAAATTAAACTGAGACCAATTAGAAAGTATGTGGACTAATAATAAATAGATCAAATAAAAAAATAAAGGTTAGATAAATTACAAAAAAATGATTAAAAAAATAGAATCAAAACTGCAATAATCAGTAAGTTCCAATCAGTAAGTAAAAGTAAAATAATGCAATACTAAATAAAAGTTATAAAAGCCTAAAAACCAAAACAAAATAGATTAAAACTAAATATCAGTGTCCTGAAAAAGATACTTTTCCTAACATAAAAGCTAAAAAAAATGACACTTTGAAGCATCTGTTACAGTTTGTGCTATATTTGCTCTTGTTAGCTATATTTTAAAACCACTGGAGCTATAAGTAAGCAGTTGGTACGTCGTAATCTTTGCTTAAAGCAGCTGGTGAAATCAAATGAAATACAAATTCAATGCAGTGAAAGTCAATAAAAATGTGAATTTGACAAATGTTTCAACTGATGGTGGAAGATTTACTTTGTGGATTTCATGTCAGAGGTCACATATGTTCATCCTGTGAATGCTGCTGCACTTTTGCCTCCTTCATGTCGAAGTCTTTGTGTCATTGTTTCAGAGTAAATCTCCATGTTCAATACTGTGACAGGAGTGTTGTCCTTTAGGCCGGCCTTTTCTAGCCCCTGGTAGGATTTCTCAATGTCAGCCACTTCCTCTGTTTGTTGATGGTATATCGCATGCAGGAGTTTGGTCTCCCATAGTTCCTCACCACCATCTGTCTTCAGCTCCCTGAGGCACTCTTGTAGCAGCTCATTTTGGGAGTCATCTTCCTGATGTATTCATGGATGCTTTGTGTTTCATCCTGGATTGTGGCTCTGAAACTGACTAATCCTTGCCTCAGGGTGCTGGGCTTTAGGTGGAAACATCTGCGCATTGTGAGGCGTATACATGACTTGACATCAGTGGCACTATCTCCTCCTAGGGCCAGCTTACTATTCCACCTGGGTATCTAATGACTGGTAGAGCATGTGTTGGGATGCTGCATAAAAGCTAAATAAAAGCAAAGATTTGCAAAATTTCATGAACCCACATTTTTCACAATAGAACATAGAAAACAGATCAAACATTTAAACTGAGACATTTTACTATTTCATAAAAAATATTAGCAAATATTTGAATTCCAGGAATACATTTGGGGATTTGGTGAAGTGGATGCAGATGTGGACGTGTGTCGTAAATTTTCATTGTTCCATTTTTGCAATAATTAATTGATTAAAGTGTGCTTTTTTTTTCCAGCCAATTGTGAGGTCAGTTTTTAAATGTAAGCAGTGAAAGTTTTGCTCTGTTTTATTTAATGCTTGAGTTAATGTGTTGTTTTTACCTGTGGGACTCAATGGTAGGACACAGCTGAATGACAGGTTTTAATGAAGATTCAGCAATGTGCAACAACAGACAGTTTTTCAAGTTTTCCCAAGGGCTGCAGCTTCACACAGGTAAACATATCTACTACTTTTCCACAAAATTAGGCTTCCAGTTTTCCAGGGTTCCAGAATAGGTAGGTTTCCCCACTGAGTGGGTCAGGCAGGTATCCAGATAAGTTAAGTGAGATGGGTAAGTAGAGCTGGGAAACAGATGTGCCTGCTTGAGCCACACCTATTCCTGGAAAAGAGGTTAGCGCATCAGTAAAAATACCCAAAGTCAAAGCACACCACAACCTCCTTAAAACTGCACAAGTCTGCTCTATCACACTTTTTCTATCTGCTATTAAAGTCTTGCGACCACCCCATATGTTGCCTTGTATGTCCTCCTGGATGGCTGTTCTGAACGGAATTTCATTGTATGTATAATGATTAATTTAATGAGCCTCTAATGTCAGATTTAGCACTTTTTCAAGATCCATGAGAGGGTTGATTAGATTGCTAGCTTTAATAGGTTTAGTAGTAGTTATGTGAAAGGTTTGTACACAAGCAGAAAATAAAGAGTCACTTGATTGGGATATTATCACATAAACATAGTTTTCCTCAAAAACTGCTTCAATTATTTGTTTTCCTGGCTCATTAAAGGGTCTAAAGACACCAAAACAAAAGAACAAACTCTTATTCCGGATATATTTCTGACCGATAAAGTAATTAATGATTAGCAATCATTCCTTCTATATAATAAACAACAATAAAAGCCTTTGGGTCTATATTCGCAGTCATCTGAGGATTTTCAGTAAAAAAAAAAAAAAAAAAAAATTAATGCA